>VZRR01027745.1:437979-486901 GCA_013398015.1 Oreocharis arfaki | reverse complement strand
AAATTATTAGAATGTGTGTCGGGGCTCGGGAGTGCGTGGGGAACGTCTTTTGGGTGGTTGGTTTCTTTTTCTTTTCCATAGCTGGGTTGTTGGTTGTTTTTTTCTTTAATGGTTAAGTAAATATATATATATGGGGGACCAATCGAGAGATACAACTGTGAAATCAGAACATGCACCCGGTGTATTCACTTAAAAAAAAAATTAAAAGTCTTGGTAAAATGCTTAACATGCCTCTCAGATTTGGAGCTCACACCTTCTGCTTCTCTTGTTTAGGCATTTAATCCTATACACAGCCTTGCCCTTGCTGAAGTGTTTGCAGAAGACCTGCTCTGTAGAGCAGCAGGGGGTGATGGGCATAAAGAGTTAAAAAAGTGGATTCCATGTGCTTGTTTGCATTTAAGTCAGTGAACTTCACTATTTGTGAGTTTGCCAGTCACGACAAACTGATGTAATACTTCCTTCATTCTCAGGTTTTGGGAAGATGATCTCATTAAATTCAATGTTCTTGAGATTCTCAGATGAACGTCACACTTGAGGTGCTGCCTGCTGTTAAACTATTGCTTCCTTGCTCCTCAGTGAGGACTGAACTGTGACTATTTGCAGGGATTAGATGGTGAATCTTTCTTTCCTAAGGGATCATAATTAACCACCGGCAACTATGCCAGGAATCTCAACAACTTGTGGTGTTGAGCGCTGTACTGATAATTGCTCACTTATGAAGCTTTCTCACTGCTCGTGGTGTGCTCCTCTATCATGTGGTGGTCTGCACTCACCCCCAAAATGAGCCATTTGTGGTGCAGTTGCTTAAGGCCATTTTTTCAATTGGTTCTCTTACAGTTACAAGCATTTGCTCACAAAGTTTTTCAGTTCTGTTAAAAGTAAGAATTACTTTTGAATAAGTCAATAATCTGTTCATGTTGGTATACTTTGACAGCTGTACAAATTGATATAGAGAGATCACTTCCTCATCTGTTGCAATTCATTATCTGTTTCTACAGCCTAGAGCTTAGAAAAATGCTGCGTCCACAGACTAGCTTCACAAGCTCACAAAAAAAGGGCATGAGCTGAACTGAACTCTTATATTTCTTTTCTCCTTTTTAGGCTTGCTCGAGGGAACTCCTTTTGTTGGTCGAGCAAATAGAGACTGATAGACTCTTAATTTTTGACCTAATTGTGATTCTACTTCATCCTCTGTTGTGCTTTGCCAGAGAGATTCTACTCTGATTTATACTAGAAGAGCACAAATGGACACAAATGACTTACTGTAGTGTATTTACTCTTGAAAGACCTTTCAAAGTGTTAACTGACTGTGTAAATCCTCTACAGCATTTTAAGGTTAGGATGTTTAGAATCCAGTGTGGGAATTGAGTTGTGCTGTAACTGAACACTTCTACAGCCAGCTTCCCTAAGTTAATGGTATTGAACTCATTCTCTGATTTTCTTTTGGGATCTTTTTCATGGGACCTGCAGTTGTGAATCTGTGACTTTTTAAATCTGTAACTTATTCAGGGAGTATTCTTTGTCAAATGTTTGTACTGTGTTATCCTTTAGGCAATTTAGCACTTTCCACAGTTTTCCACAACTGATTGTAAATGCACGTTGGAAGGCTGTGGTGTCATTTGTTTATTTGGAGTTTCTTCCTCACTTTTTAAATTACCTTTTGAGGTTTCAGCCACTCACTTCTGTGTTTGGGTTGTAGTAAACAAAGGTGGTCATTCTTTGGAAGTTTTTTTTAGTACTCTGACCTGAAGATCTGTTGATGCAGATCTTCCAAAACCTTTTATTTTTTTGACGTATCTTTTTAGTCGTAGAACCTTTTTGTTTCTGTAAACTCACAGCTCCTCCGATATCAGTGCTCTGCTACATTCATGATTTCAGCCTTGGCCTTCTGTACGCGTTGTGTACTCAGCAGAGCCGGCTCTGCTCCTGCCTCGGCAGTTTGACCTAAAAGAGAGTGCAAGTTTTTAAAGCAAAAATAGTTGAATATGATAATCTGCTGTCACTCACAAATGGTTTTCCTCAGCAACTCCCATCCCCAAAAAACCCTGAAAGCACACACACTCACGCGCACACTCACACTGTAAAATCCAACTCCATCACTAAACAAAGCTCTTAAAACAGGCGTGCCATGCCAATTACAAATGGCACTAGAAATTCTCACGCGAACAGTAAGCTCTCAAATCTGAAAATTGTCTAGCTAGATCCACATTAAATACCTGCTTGTCAGGAATAACTATTCCATTAACATCTTGTAACTTTAAGTACCAGCGAGAGAAGGTTCAAACTTTCATACTTCGTATTGCTCTTGCTCTTGCAGACAAATCACTTGAATAATAGTGAGATGCCGCTGTGCACATACACAACTTCCCTTTCCTGGTAAGTGAGAATGGCAAGGGAATATAGGAATCTGGCATACCCTCTCGTACTTTGCTCAGCAGTGTGACATATCATAACAGGGCACTGTGGGTAGATGAAATAGCTGATGTATTCTACTTGCTAGGAGATTTGTTGGGGACAGAAAGGAAAAAAAACAGTGGATGAAGATTGATGAACAGCTGCTTGCTACTAGAAGTATTGCTTCCTTCTGCAGGTGAGGAACCCTCACAGAGGGGTTCTTGTCCCCAGAAATTCTACTGAGCTCTAGAGCATGCTGTGACAGAAGTTGAATTTATTTATTGATTTACACATGCAACCAAAACAAGTATTTGTCTGGTGCTTCAGCTCTAATTGCTGAAGGAAGACCTAGTGTCAGGATTACCCTGCTGGCAGGGCTTGTTTCGCTCCATGATTTTTAGCACATAAGCATGATCTCTATTAAATCCCTGAAGTCATGCATCCATGGCCTTTGTGAAAGTGTACAGAACATCAAAACAATAATAGCACTCTGTTTCACTGATTTGTGTGTATTTTACTCTAAAGAACAAGCGTTCTGAGAATCCTTGACATACGTAAGTTATTGATAGCTTTCAGATTCCTAAGATAACTTCTGGAAAATTTGCAAATTCCTATTATGATAACACTGAATATAATCTTCTTTTCTTCTTTCTTTACAGGACCCTTCAGAACCTAGGTTTCAAGTTCTGAGTGTAGCCTACAGGTGTCCTTGTAACTCTGGCTGCATATGTTAAAGATTTTCCAATAAATTGCTTAGTGGTAGAATATGCTAAACACCTCTCTTATTTGTGTTTGTTGATGCACAGTCATATTTTGTGAAATAAGCTTGAAAATGGATACCACTGTTGCGTCAGTTAACTCCATAATAATTCAAATATTCAGTACTTCAGATTTGAATAACCTTAGCTGAAACAGGAGCTGCCTCTGGTTGGTCTGGTGTGCTCTTTCTGTGTATGGAATCAGAAACATCACCTTGGTGCATCTGAAATCCAGAAGTTGGCAAGGTTGTCTGTAGGTGACTTCATACCTAACCGTTATACCTGTGTATAAGGGTTCACACCCTTTTCTATTTCATTTTATCAGGCCCTGTCTGAATGTTTTGATTTTCAGTATGAACATTCAATCCTGTCCAGCACTGAACTAGTCTCAAAGGCATCCTATGGCAGTATTCTACAAAGGAGCTGTGAGGTTTAGAGTTTTAGAAAACCTATTTTCTAATAATTTTCAACAAAGCAAAACCTATTTTCATGCCAGGAAGAGTTTGAATACTAAGGTAGGCTACAAGTATTGTTAACAAATTCCTTACAGCACAAAGAATTCAAAAGCTGTCATGAACTGCACACAGCTCTTGTGCTCTGTTTTGATGATGTTGCTGGTCTTGCAGCAGAATGATACTAAATGTCTTTGAAGTCAAATTAACTTTGATTATGTGCAGATAAATAAAAAAATACACTCAGGATGGAGTTAAAGTAGGTGTTTTCTGTGTTCAAGTAATATCTCCAAAATGACTGAAGTAATATTTGATTAAAAGCCATGTCTCAAATTTAAATACTTTGTCATTTATAGGCCATCACTTGCATAGGTTAAAGCACCACGGTTTAGGTATACCCTGGGTTTAAACTTGGCATGGTGACAGTACTTAAGAACTCATGCAGGCTTGGAGTAGTGTCTGTTAATTGGAACTTTTAAAATGTCAGTGTTAATTGTGTAGAAGAAGCCTGAAGTGCCTGATGCTGTATGGTAACCACTGCATCCCGAAATAGGAAGGATTTAGCTGCAATTGTGGTTTTCCTCTGAAGTAAGATACCTTGTACCTTGCAGCACCTTTTCTGCCCCCTTGCTTTACTGCTTATTAAAAACTTAAGCCGGGTTCAATGCACAGCTGCCAGGCTCAGGGACTGCTGTAGCACCTGTTTTGCAGATGTGCTAAGCATGCTGACATGAAGTCAGAGCTGTATGTTCATGTTTTCAGTAAGAATTTGCTTATTCAAGCGTGTTTAGCAGCTGTATTTCCAAGAAACAAAGGGAGGGACTGATGTATTGAAGGCCACTTATTCAGAAAAGTGTCTGAAACAACTGTTTTTCACCTGGATCCTGTGATGGGAGCTGGAGAGGTTGCTCTGGAAATTCTACTTACTCTTTCATCCTGCTGGATTATGAGGGAAAAACCCAGAGCAGTCCTGCAGCTGGTTTGGCACTGCTGTCTCACAGGGGTCATCTTGATCCCTGCAGAACCCAGCCTGTGAAAGACAGCGCCGGCGTGTTGTGTCTCAGGCGTCCCGCTGACGCTACAGGGCTTATCTAATCGAACTAACATTGGCACTAATCTAATCTGATCGAACTACCATTGACACATGGCTGCTTCTCCTTTCTTCTGCCGTAACCCTTGTTCTCTAGATGCACACAATTCAGCGCAGATATGTCGATATAATCGGAGCTTGTAGCTTTCAGCCATGTTCTGACCATCCCCCGGGACCCTCTGGTGGATTTAAAGGTCATCAGCAGGTAAGAGGTCACTGCCAGGCATGTTCCTACAAAACATGTATTGTTTCATCGGTGGTTTTGGGACTTTCAAGTTGTTAAAGCTGATTTTAGAACAATAGAAAATTTAAATTTAAAGGTGTGTTTGCAAGGCTGGGGGAGACTAGGCTGAAAGGTTTCACTTTGAATTTGTAGATGTAAAAATTCTCATAAGGTTTGATAAAGAACTCCAAACTGTTGAACTCCCCTTTTCTTGCAAGATGAAGTTTAACTGATAAAAATGTGTGGTGTCTTTTTGCTTTTCTTTCCTCCCAGAATTGCAGAAGACCTGTATTTTTTTCCAGAAGGTGACTCTTTGGTGAAGATTATTTGAGCAATGCGAGGCAAAATGAGCAGTGTTCATCTTCGTGGTGAATACTGCAATATTTTTAGGACAGTTTATTACTTCCTGTCTCTCTGCACACCTATCTAGGGTACTTTGAGTCATGACCCACAGCCTCTATAGGCTGGCTCAGCTCTGCAGGCACTATCTCACTTCATATCACCCAGAGCTGTAGCCCAACAGCTGCTGGCTTTGGGAGTCAGATGCCTGTTCACCAACTGAAAATTAGAGATGGCCCTAGGCTAAAAACACAGATTCCAAACACATTTAAGCCTTGACAGCAGCAATAGGGTCCAAATAATCTTGCCTCTGTGCTAACGAGGTGAGTACAGATAGTATTTCTAAAGTGTCAGTGGAATTTTACAAGCCTAATTTTCTAATGAGCAGCTATGAACTGAAGATAGTTTCATCTGCATATCTCCGTTAAAGACAATTCTTATCCTTGTGGTTGAAGGTCCCTAAATGTCTCTATAACTGAAAATGTAAACAGTGAAGAATTTAAGATAGTTATTTTATTACAGAGGTTCTGTTTTTAAAGACATTTGTTTAAACAATAATTAGTCCCAGGGAGCAAATGTATCACATTTCTTATCAGAAACAGTGTTTTTTACAGTATCACAGGGAGAGCTAATGAACTGGCTAGTGTAGGTTGCAGAACAAGTAATACCTCTTGCTGGTTGAAGTCTTGCATGATGTTAACCTCTTGTGAGAGCCAAGCTTCTCAAGGTAGTAAACAGCACACAAACGGTACCGATAGTGCAGCCCAAGAAAAGAAGCAGGTTATGTTTAATTTACCACAGCAATGCTATTATACCTCTCGTACTTCAAGGTCCATATCGTGCCCCAGGCACTTGTAATTCACTATTAAATGATTTAAATCACAGAGCCAAACTATTTTGTGAAAGTTGAGATCTCACGTTTTCCTTTGAAAGCTGTACAGTACAGGTATGGGTATTTTGTGCCTCAAAGTAAAGATTCCTTTTAGTTCTCCAGCTTCAGAAACATTCCTGCTATGATCTACAAGGCCATCTTTCCAGTGCCTGTCCATGTACCCAAGCTTTCAGAAATGAGTCAAGATCTGCAGATCAATGAGATTCAGGCTTTTATACGTTAAGAATTTTAAGCCAGTTTTTCTGTTTGGCTTCTGTGGTTTTGAGTACCCACAGTACACTTGGACTGTGTTTCTAGAGCTCTAATTTCAGAATGCCCTTCCAGTATTTGCAAGAGCATATAACTGAGGAGAGCTGCAAGATTCCTGGGCTGGCAGCATTGGGGTATCTATCTTAGCATACTGTTCATCTGCAATTCATGACTGTGAGTCTCTGGAAGTTAAAGTGTAGTGGCTGTGAGAGTTTGAATCTCCCTGGCCAAGTTAAAAATGAACAAATGGAACTGCTGGGAATTCACTTACCCCAGTGAAGAGAATTATTGAGAGAAAATATGTGAAAAAGGGGTTCAGTCTTATCTACCTGGGTACTTCCTCCAAAATATCCATTGCTATGTGCCGTTTCATCCAAGGGTGTTTTGTTACAGGATATAGTTTTTTAATCCTATTTAAATAGTTAATCCAACTACGAGTGGAGAGAAAAAAGATGAAAATGTTAGTACAAGGGATGGGCATGTCCATTTGACCTGCCAATAGGCAGAACCGTAATATGATTTCTATTTTCAAATAGATTTTTTTCAGTAGTTTGAATGACAATAAGCAGAGCTCTTCTGACTTTGTGGTAGGTAAATGACAAGTATGATTACAAATCATGCTAGCTTTGACGTGATTAGGTACAGCTTCAGTGAATTCCTTACAAGAAACCCACCTCAGAGAGGATTTGGCCCTTGGAGATTGGAGAAGCTGATTAATGTGTCGTCTTGCCCACTGCCAGTCACCCTCTGGTGCCCTGGCACTTTGTGGTAGTTTTAATGCAACAGCAGCATCCCACAGGTGTAAAAGAAGCAGGAACGAAACAATGGTGAATCAGGACCGTGAAGTACCCATGGGCAGTCCCTGGTTTGCGGTGTACAGACAGATTGTTCTTTCAGGTTTAGAAGGAGAATTTGGCTCTGTTAGTGTTTGCCTAAGATTTATCAGACTTGACATAACAAAGATCAGACTTTCTGATTAGGCCTGTGCATCACAAAAATACACACAAGAGCTGCAGTTATCCTTCAAGTGCTGTGCATACAGTTTGAAAGGTGCGTGACCTCTTGTGTTAGTGTTGGTGTGCCCTTCCAGTTCTTGCAGGCTTTCTCAGCGACAGACAGTTTAGAAACTTTGTATTTCTTTTAAACGAGAGCGGTATGAATGCATCACTCCTGGAGGAAATATTTTGTCCGTGTTTCAGAAATAAAGCAGGATTTTCATTCTGCCAAGGATTGCCAACAGAAAATAACTCTTATTGGAATTATCCGGGAATTCCTTGAACTTTTCAGCATTATGCAAGCATGGGCCGAAGAATGAATGAAATATGAGTTTAATTATACTAATTTAAATAATCTTTTATATTTCTGCTAAAAAAAGAAATCTTAAGGTAATCAATTTTGAGATTAACTCTTTGGCCTCGCACAACAGAGCACTGACAAATCTTGATGCATTCAGCAACCTGTTTTGATGTACCTGTTTTAGCCAGATTGCAGTTACTTCCGATTTATCTGCTGGTCAAAAGGCGCCTTTCAAATCTAGTCTTTTAAAAATCTCGGAAAGAATGCAATAATCAACTGTTGCCAGAGCTGTGTTTAGAAATAGACACGCGGAAGAAGACACTATAGGAGGTGCCAGTTTTGCTACTACCATAGCTGCTGCCGAAAGAATGTTGCAATTCCCTCAGCAGCAAGAGAATTTTGTGCTGAGTTCTTTGGAAGAGATCCAAAATGCACATGCAGATAGAGAAGTGGGTAGGGTGGAGCATCTTCAGCCGCGGCTGGTGGTAGAAGCAGTACAGATGGGGACATTTGAAACGTGTAGCTGAGTTGTGCGTGGGCTGTTTTAGCTGCCACCAACCAAGTAAGATGGAAGTGTGAAAGAATATCAGTTATTCAGGCTTTAATTCAGAAACAGTGACAGGTTTTTCAGTATTAGAGTTAATGTTATTGTAGCTCTCTAGACTTTCTTCCTCCTTGCCCAGTAGTAGGTTATGCTGCTGGCATTTTTTTCCCTGCTGGATGCTTTGTGCATTGTGGCATGGAAGTTTTTATGAAGAGTTTATCTAGATCAGTTCTGCTGCTTGTGAAGTATCTTTTTAACCATGCCTCCTTCACAGTGCTGTTACCCAGAGTACTTGGCACAGACAGTACAAAATTCTGGTTTCAGAAAATTTGGAATCTGGAACTGCGCCTCAGCTCATGTAATTCAACACAGTTCCACAGTGATCTAAATGAGAATCTTGAAAAAACCCCAAAGTCTTTAAAAACACGTTGTCTCTGCCCACTACATGGATATGTAAGGAATTTTGTAAAAGGCAGTTACAGGATAACCTAATAGTACCGATCTTTGCTGAGCTGGGGCTGCTGTCCTGCAGCATGAGCATTTTTAGCTAAACCACTTGAGCAATGGCCCCCCAGAACATACCTGTGACCAGTCACAATTTTCTCTGTTTGTTAAAAAGCATACATGAAATCACATGCTTCTTTTTTTGTGCATTAATCCTTCCTAAAAATGTAGACTAGACACAGATCTGTGTCTCAACCTGTGGGAGGGAGGGAGCCTGAGAGAAGCAGGTTGCCTAACTGGCTGCCAACCGAAGGACTCATTCCAAGGTCCAGAAGCCTCGGCTCTGGAGATAGTGTTGGTGAGGTGTGTACGGCGGGGCCAGACCTGTGTGCCTGGCTGGGCCTGGACCTTGGCCTCCATGATCCCTTCTGGCATCCAGTGGGTCAGGGCAGGAGGGTGTGGGGCAGGGTGCTGCATGGCAGGTGGGGCAGGAGGGCAAGCTGCTTCTATGTCTGGGAACGGCAGCGGGGGCAATGACCCTGATGCTTGTGTGACCCTTGGCCCCTGGACCGGGGCTGGTGGCAACCGGGACTTCTGCATCGTCCCCATTCGCCCGCGCGTGGGGCCACCTCGGACAGCCCCGCGCCACCTTCCGTGGTGACACCGGGTGGCGGGGAGCCCCGCGGCTGCCTCCGCCCGCGGGCGGCGGGGCTCAGCCGGCGCTCGGCAAGCNGCCAGAGTCGCCGCGTCCCGCCGGGATGGAGGAGCTTCTCCCAGCAGCGGCGGACGCGACGAGCTTCGCCGACGATGTGCTGCGCGTCTTCGGGGCCAACCACAGCCTGTCGGCGGGGCAGCTCTCCGCGCTGCTGCAGCGCCTGGGCGCCGCGCCCGCCCTGGGCTCGGCGCTGCCGCTCGCCCACCTGCACTACAACCAGGTACAGCCTCCGCGGCCAGGGCCGGGATGGAGACGTCCAGGAGCGAGGGCGCCGGGCCGGCTGGCAGCTCCAGAGTGTCTTCAGTCTCGCTGCCCTCGTGTTTCCTCGCTGTGAAGCCGGGAAGGAGGGAGGGAGGGAGCAAATGTCTTCTGGGGCTCTGGGTTCGCGTTTTGGGCAGAGATGCCGCTCCGCCGGTGAGAGCAGCTTGCGGCACGGGAGAAGCTGCCGTCCCTCGGGGAGCTGCTGCGGCGCGGGCTGCCCCGGGATTAGCTCTCCGTCCTCGTTGCTCGGCTCTTAATCCGTCACTTTTCCTGGTTAAATAGCATCTGTCCAACAGCAAGGAGTGTGTGAGAACCAGCTAGTGTTTCCCTCCGAGAGCTGAATAAGCAAATCTTCAAGAGTTGTTAAAATACAGTTGTCATGAGACAGCACAAACTCAGTTATACAAACAGGTCTGCTTGTGTAAAGAACCTTTTTCAGAAATTTTTGCATCTTTTATCTAAGTTGAGTGCAAAGTGTATACCCATCGATTAACCTACCCGAGGTTTTTAAACTGATGTTTAATTTACTGACTGGATATCATTGGAATATTACTTCTCTTTAAAACATTTTTACTCTGTTTAATGTCTCCATATGAAACTCAGAACTCATTGCTACTTTGAAAGTCTGTGTAATCTCACTTACCTGTACCATCCTGGACTAAACTTATTTCTTTGAAGGGAAATCTCGAGACTGGTGGTGATTTCTGTGTGCTCAGAAATCAGAGACACAAAGTTAGTGACAAAAATGAAAGGAAAGCAGGAATGACTGTTTTCTCTGGTTTGATTCCACTCCCTAGGAAACAGAAGAGGGATGGCTCTAGAGGCTTTGAGAATTGTTTTTAAACATGGAGCAGTAGCTCTTCTGCTTGTTTTGTGAAGGAGATAAACCTTGAATAAGGTCTCTTTGTTTTAGAAAGGTTTGGTTGGGACTTAACTCCCCTGAAATCAATGTAGTATTCAGCATAAGCATAGCAATATTTGCGGGAGTTGGCACTTTCAAATCTCACAGACTGAACACTGTTCCAACTCAGTGTGTTGCAAACATAAACATTCCCAGCCACACATGCTAAATACAAGTTTGCAGTATTGAGTATGGCTATGAAAAGCAGCTTTCTTTAAAAGGGCATAGAAATGAGTAGATTCTTCAGTCCTCCAGGTTTTCCGTCTGCAAAAGCACGTTGCTCTCGTACACAGGCTTTGGCACAGGCTACAGAGGGGAAAAAAATAATGCTCTTTCTTATTGCTACAAATGCATGGTCTTCATAAGCAACTTGAAGTTTAACTGAAACAAATTTTTTTTGCAGGCCTGTTCTAATTGTGTTCATGTTGAATAATATCTAGGGTGACATACTGAAATGTGTATACTTTTTTGCTGGGTTACCTGTATTCTTTCTTAAAATTGGTCTTATGGCTGCTCCGTCAGCTTGAACCATTAAAGCAATTGCATTTTGATCTCTCATAGATGTCAGGTTTGTCCATGACTTTGGGCAGGTGGTGCATGTGGATGCATACTCACATCACGCAAACCCCATGCGATTATTTTTAAACACTGTGAGTCTTTGTGCTTACAAGTTGATAATTCGGAGTGCCTGCTGGTTATGACAGAAGACATGAAGTGGCCTAATACAAGTTTGGGTGTTGGGAGGCATCAGAGGCCCAAGCTCTACTGATTCTCGACAGAGGAAAGTGAATACCTCTGGAGAGTGATTCAGGTCTTCCTCAAGGAGGCTGAATCCATTCAAGCCGCATAGTTGTCTGCCTGGAGGAGGGCACAAGGTTTATCTTAGACTTTCAGTTCTTAACTTCTGCGTCCAGACCTGGTGGGATGACTTGCAGGCCTTTCTTTGAATCAAGATAACATACCCCTGCTCTTCAGAGAGTCCCTCATCCCAAGCCTGAAGGAATTTTTAGTGGAGAGCTGGTCTGTAAGGGACGGGTGATACAGCACCTGGCAGGAAGGAACAGTCTTTGTGATTTTATCCCAGTATTAGTGTTTAGTTTTAATGTCTCATTCACAACAATTTTGGCAAGCCTATTAATCTCATGAGAAGATCCATGAGAAGCTCACCCATTTTCTTAAAGATTGAAAGTCTGGGTGTGTAAGCCAGAAGATGGATGATTTCTGTTTTCCTGTGATACCAGGTTGACTTGAAAAGAAAAGGGAGAGTAAAAAATGATTTAATTTGTTGACGATAGTGTTTGAGTGTATACTTGTGTAGGTGTTTGTGGTAGCTTGTGTCCTATGATGTCTGTAAAGACGCTAGTTATTTTTATGTAGAAGAAAAAACCCAAATTTTTTGAGACCCTTTTGGAATTTTGGGTTGAACTGCCACCAATTCCTTGGGCTTCTCGTCTCTTTTTGCTTTCGTCATGCACTTTTATAATTAGCTTTATTTTCTGTTTATATTTTCTTTGCTCTTCAATTTTTCTGCTATCACCTTTTCTTAATCTGTAAGCTAAGACTTCTTGTCAGAGAAATAAGTGGTAATCGAGCAAGCACAATTACCGGTCAGCACTGTTTTTAGACATTTTACTGTGGAATTGCCACACGTTTTCGTCCTACTAACGGGGGTAAGATTAGCAATTGCAGTCTGATACGTGATGGCTTGTTACTCCCTCTGTATTTGACATTATTAGCAAGGTGCAAAAACCATGAAAAACCATACTTGATTTTCTGTCACTGGATTCATTGTAGTGTGGTAGCCATACACGTGTGTGCCAAAGGACTAAATGACGTGCTCAAAATTATTGGTCAAAAAATACATGGAAGGTAAATGGGCATCGGAAAGAAAGCTTGTTAACATCACCTTTCTTTTTGTGCTCTGATGTAATCGGTAGGTGCTAAAATCATGCTCCTATTTTGTTCTTTGACTTTCCTAAATCTATGTTTATGCCAGTCTAGAAGTTATACCTGACACTGTGTTTTAATGTAATGCATTTTATTTTTTAAACAAAATCTTTAGACTAAATTAAATTAAATTTTTAATTAATATTCACAATCACATATAATTAGCTTTCATCTCAGGGTGAGTCAAAATCTAGTAACTTTCATAGACAGACTAGAACCAGGCTTGTATATTCTTTGATTTGAGGATTGTTTTGGTGTTTTTCTCTAGTTACAACTTGTCTTTTGCGAGAATGGAGACAAGAGTGACAGAGTTTGGCTTAGGGTCTTGATCCAACACCATGACCTGATGTTGCCTGGCCAGTGAGATGCTAAATAGGCTTAGTTGTTGTACCCTCTAAATGTCTTATTTCTACAATATTTTCAGCAAATTTCAGTATTCGTGGACAGTTTTCGTATCCCAGCATGAACAGCTGCCTTGCACTTGCCGTGTGGGAAATCCCTAAAGAACAAAAGTCCATTTGGGCAGCTTCATCTGTTCTGACTTTTTCATGGGGTGCTGCTCATTGAAGGAATGATCATCTGTATCATCCAGTTTTCACCTGTCCTAAGCGACACAGAGGTGTTACCACATCAGCATTAGATGCTTTCATTTCTCACAAGTAAGTTGAGGAAGGCACAGCTGTGTGTGTCTATTTTGCCTAATCCACGCTCAGACTAGGTTAAAAAAAAAAAAAAAAAGGCAGGAAAAAAAAAAAGCTTGTTAAATAGGCATTCACTGCCTTTATTGTTTGCTGTTGCTGCTGTGGGACCCACTGGTCAGCCCCGGGGTGGGCTGGGCTGGTGTTTAATCTACAAACATCTAGAAACAGCAGTGCAGGATGCTGTTGGGTACTTCAGTGCTTCACATGTGGAATGCTACAGATAAAACAGGTGGAGCAATGATAAGAACACAGCAGAAGATCAGAAAAGGGACTGATGCATTTAAAAGGTGGTTGTTACTGTAGCATTTTTTTGCTAATTTTTCCAGTTAGAGGAATCCCATATCAGTCGATTGCTTTTGGGAGAGCCTCACCAGGGTAAAAGTAAAGATCTGTCTGAATAACCAAGTTGATGGTTTCGTTTCTTCTGAGTCTCCATATGCTGTAACTGGGTAAACTCTACAGTTTAAGTCCTCCCCGATTTTGATGAAAGCATTTTTAAAATTATTTTTTAACAGTTCAGGGGTGATCAGTTATATGTTTTTTGCAATTGTTTGCTAAACACTGGGTGACAGTCACATTAGAGCCCATCCCCTCACCTAAAATCATTGTGATGGGTCTTGCTGCACAGCAGGGGACAGACACAACAGCAGACTTGGAGAGTCAGGACATCATTTTCAGTCCTCCTGTTCCATGAGGCTAAATTTTCTGTCTGATGAGCTGACCCATCAGTCTCACAAAATAAATACCTTATGTTTTTCCAGCAGTGTGGCTGTGTTAATGTATTTATTTATCCTGAGAAGATACCTGCAGGATTTTGCAGTGTGCAAACATGCGTTGCTCCAGTCCAAGGCTTCTAATAGACTCAGTCTTTTAATTAACCCTTTAATCGTGCTACTGAACTTCTGCAAGCAAAACCACAAAACTTTCGTTTGCACCCAGATAAAGAACACTTTCCCTTATCATTGCAGGAAATTAAGAGTGTAAGTGAACTGAAAGTGTTGGATGAAAGATTTCAGCAGTTTGGAACGTTTCATATAAAAACACTCAGTTTTTCTGTAGATGTGTATTTTATGTTTCGCAAGCTTGCTTTTTAGCTCTTAGATGTATGTAGGAGTTAACTGAGAGTGTGAGGTGACTTATGACAATGAATCATTTATAAGAATCATTATCCTCTGGGTTTGTCCCTGATCAACATAATAATAGTAATTAAATACGATGCTGTTTCTCAATTTCACATGAAAGAGCTCTTCTCTGATGATATTTCTCACTTCCATGTTTGTGTGTAGGCAAATTTACAAGTGTCAGGTTTATTAATCTATGCCACGACCGATTTGTTTTCTCTCCATAATCTGTTTTCCTGCCTACAGCATTATTTGGATTTTTGTGAACCAATGTTAATACAAATGCATTGGTATTTAAAAATGCTAATACTCTACTCTGTATTTTAGGAATGAAATAGTTAAAGGTGATTTCTTTTAGAGATAGTTATGTTGTAAATTCTCAGCTCTTACTGGCTTGTTTTTCTAAGAGCTTTTCACCACAGACATCCAGAAATAGTTCTGTGAGCTGGTAACGAGCGCCATACAGGAAATATTCCTTCAAACCACAACTGTCCTCCCTTTGTTTTGCTGTGGGCGTATTAGCCATGTATTTTGAATTGTTCCAAAATGCAGAGTTAACAGTAAAATGATTAGGCACATAATCAGTTTGGAAAGCTCCAGAGGTTTGTGTACTGGCCTGCATCTTCAGGGATGATTTCTTTATTCACTACTTTCACGTAGATTAAATGGAGCAACATTTTTTAAAGCAAAAAAAATCTTCTGTTATAAGCTATATTTATTTTGTATGTGAGACTTCTTTGACATTAGCATTGACATTGAAAGATGAAATTATATGCACTTTGCTTCTGTATGTTTGAGTCTTCAAGGTCTCACGGCCTTAACAAAATTTATACTTATGTTTAAGCTCAAGCATGTGGCTGAGTGCTCTGCTAGACTGGGTTATTAAAGAGGAAGGTCAGAAACATTCTGCTTGCAATTTAGCTAAAGTTGCTTGAATTGGCCCACATATTCTCTTCCTCCAGGCAAATCAAAAAGCCACATTCAGGTGATGAGTGCATGCCTTTCACCTTTTAACAAAAGGAACAAAAATATTTATTAACAGGAGCGGAAGCAGCTCTGATGAAATAAATGACTTGCAATCGCTCTGGCTTATCTCTAGGAGGAAATTGCCTTATTATTATATTATTATAATTATTATAAATAATAATGTCGAATTATTTGAGAGGTGCTGTGGAGTCTGGTGAAACTGAGAAGAGCAGGGAGTGACCATTTGTGTTTATTTTGCTAAAGCTTCCAGCGCTCTCTGCTTGCAACCACACTGAGATTTGCTACAGGGAAATTATGCTGTAGTTGATGTCTCAAACAGAAGAAAACACTTAATTTTTTTGGTCCTGAGACTCAACCCGGGTATGTGTTTGCTGTGCAGCAACAACAGCACAAAACTTTTGTTTACGCCCAGAAAAAGAATACTTTCCCTTGTTGTAGGAAATAAAGGATCTAAATGAACAAAATGTGATGGATGAATGATTTCAGCAGTTTGGAACATTTCACATAAAAACATTCATTTTTTCTGTAGATGTATATTTTATGGTATTTCGTGGTTTGTATTTTATTTTTTTGGCTGAAAATGACAAATAGAGGAACCAGCCTTGCGTTGTCCCTGGCCTGGTTTAACACTGCCAAGTACATTCGTTTTTGACCCTTCAGACACTGTTATGTCCTGAACTACAGGCAAAGTGAAGATCCCCAGCAGGAGTTTATCTCATGGTTTTACAAGACAATGTTTGCCATTAAGAGTTACTGCTGTAAGCTGAATGAAAAATGTTTTGCTTTAGACCATTTTTAAGGAGTTAATTTGGGGAGATAAATAAGAAGCGTTGTTGTAAATTAGAAGTGGTCACTTACACCAAGCTGTCACTGAATTACCAATTGTTTTCTGGCATACTCTGTCACGAGGTTTTAACTGTATCTAGTCTGCCTTTAACTTTGATTATTTTGTAATTACATGAGGTTTTAAGTACTTTGAAGCTATTTTTCTAAATATATTGTGAGGTTTAACTGTCTGAGTTCACAGGGCTAAAGATCTGCAAATGTCTCTTTAAAAAGTGATTTATTGATTTGTGATTTATCTTCCTCAAAGTACTTTGAATCACTTCTGCTGTACGTCAAGCAATCCGTGTTTTCATGAACAATGTATGCTGTGTGGACTTCCCTGAAAATGCATTACAGTATTTCCATGTTGTAATTCTTGGATTTCTCACTGTAGGTCTTAATTTTTTGGTTTGCATTAATGCATTAAGTTGTCAAAATCCCTTTTTGTTTCAGTGCTTGACTAGTGAAGAAATCTTTTCTTTGCATGGGATACCGAACAACAGCCACATATCAAATTCCAGCTTCTCTACAATATGTCCCGCTGTTTTGCAACAGCTATTTTTTCACCCCTGTGATCACCAGGAAAGCTTTGTGGACACATCCAAACCACATTCTTTGCAAGGTTGGTTACTATTGCTGGCATTAATGCTGTGACTGGAGTGGGGTTTTCTTAGAGGAATAGTAAGCGTTTACCTGTAAACAACAGGAGTGTCTTGTTTGGGAGGATATGGTTCCAAAGTGGGAACATAAACTGCTGGTTTAGGTCAGCAGACTATCCAAAAAAAAATTTGGTATCTCTTGACAGTGATCTCTTTAAAATGCTGTAAGAAAGGTGAAAGAACTGACTGGCAAGTTATGGAATATTTTGCCCACTTGAGGAAGAGCCTTTCTGACTTGTTTTGTTTGGATGAATTGTTTTGTTTGTGTCTTGAAACATAAGGGCTCTCAGTAACAACTGGTTAATAGGAGAGAAGATGGGAGTACGGAAGGGAAGTTGGGGCAGATGATTTGTAGTGGGAAATGAGACTTAGTGGAATCTGCACGTGTGGAGGCAGGTCAAGGTAAAATTGCTTGGGCTGCATTTGTGTGGAGTTATTTGCAGGGGCACCATCAGGTAAGCCAGTGACTGTTTTATGTAGGAAAAATACTCATATTCCTTCCGAATTCTGACTCCTGCTTTCATGTCATCTTCTGTGATTACCCCTCCACGAGGAAGATTATTACATGGTTAAGTAGCCTTAATCTTCTTTCTTCTTCTATGTCTCACTGTTATTTTTGTATTTATTGTGCACAGGACTGTACAGTGCAGTAAAAAGCACTGGACAGGGAAGATTTATCTGATTAAAGAAATCACTTGTTGCACTAATAAGGATCAAATATATAATGACTTATTTATTTGAGTAAGTATTCTAAATAAATTTACTGTTCCAAGGGAGTCAGTTGAATAAATGTTAAAAGTTAGGATGTCAGTATTTGTGAGAAGAGATACAGAAGTGCTTTTCATGACTCCTGAAATACTAATATTAACAACATTCTGATTAACACTGGTGATCATCTCTAATAAGAATTAGAGATTATTCCTAAAATGCAGCACTTTGCTGTGCCAGTGAAAGATCAGAATTCTAATTGAGTAATCACTCAAAAAAATTGTTTCGCTCATGGTCAAACCATGGCACCAATTTAGCACGACCGTTCTAGATTGCTTGTATCATATGGAGACACATATTGCCACGAAGACCATAACATCTACATTGGAGGGTAGGATCTGTTGTTCTCCTTTTTTTTGTAGGTTGTACATGGAATCCTTCACCTACAGTTAACCTCCTAAGCTATTATTTAGACCATCCCTCTTGTTTTTCTTTTATCTGGCCGGCTCAGAAGCAATGTCCAGTAGCCAGATAAGCAAGGCAGCCTTCTCCCTGCCCCTCCCTTGGTTGCAGCGCGAGAAATCTGCATCTTACCTGCACTCCTGCATTTTAGTTTTTTGATTTCTTGTGCCTTTGGGTATCTTGGCTGTGTCTTTATTTGGGCTACAGTTCAGAAACAGAAAGAATAATAGTAGTTGGCAAAAATTGAGCCATCAGTCTCAGGGGGAGAATAACACTGCATCTGAGTGCCCTGCTCTGGAACATAAAGTCAGACTAAACAGCTTTCTGAGATGTGTGGACTCATGAAGAGACTAGTGTGGATGGAGTCCTAATGAATAAAACCATTTTAAGGCAGCAGTACATACATGATATTTTGAAAACCAGTCCTTAATGCAGGAATGTTGGCAGCATTGGCTGTCTTGGAATTTTGTCAACTCAGTTTAAAATGTATGGTTTTGCACAGAATATGTGTAGATGTCCATGCACTAAACTAAAAGACTCTTGTACTTCTGTAGTAATCCCAAACTGTAGGCAGTGTTTTCTGACTCACAATGACATTGGAAGTCCATTTATTATAAACTTGATTTCAAAAATATAGTTACAAGCTTAATTGTCATTTATTTTAATAAAAATTATTCTACGTAGTTTAGTGAATCTACCCATATCTAGTGGTGTGTTTTTCCCTCTCTGTGTAGCTCTCTCAAAATTGGCAGATGAATGTTGTAATTGGCACTGATACATCTGCAAATGCTTTGAATGTTTCTAATGCTTTCTGTTCTTGACGTAATAGAAAATTCATTTTAGAAAAAACATTGTGGCACTGTAGAGAGTAGAGTCACCCCAGCTGCAGGTGAGGAATCTAGCTTAGTGTGTTTGCCAGTTGTGTTCCAGAAAACAGTGTCAGATCATAATCAGCTCTGTTAGTTTCTGCTCTGCAGAGAGGAATTTAAGATAACTTCCTGACACACACACAAGCTTACAATGGTGCAGCTTTCTGGATTATAGGAAGCTGTTCTCATCTAGGCAGCACTGTGTTGGCATTGATTATCATTTGGGGTTAATTTTGAAAGACAAACCCTCTTCTGTGTGGACTATGTTGTAGTTCTGTGGCATCACTTGAGGCACCCTTGTTAGACCTCTTTAGTGCAACTTTTATTTTTGTCTGTATTCTCAGGGGTTTGAGATGTCACTGGGAAAAAAAGTTGTCCTTAGAGGCACAACTTTGTAAATGCTTATGAGGAACAATGACAACACCACCACCACACCTCTCCATTCTATAATTCAGGCTCCAGAATAATTATGGTATTGATTTGTGCAAGTCCTGGTGCCTGAGCAATGAATAGCTGAGATTATGTTTATGGTAAAAGAAACAAAATGATGCTGAAGGCTGGTGCATTTACTGGCTCTTAGGAAAGGTTTTTCCCATTGCGTACTTAAATCACATGTCCTTGTTTTTGAACCTAGGACTTCTTTCTTTATGCACTTTCATTTCTCTGTTATAATTGTCTCAACTATCAGCTATCTATCACCTCACCTGTTGGTAGACAGTGATGGGCAGCATTTTCAGCCAGCAGAATTTCTTTGAATGAGACGAGGAGGGAACAGTGTCAGAAACTGAGATACCACCTCAGGGTGATTTGAAGGAGTCATCTTTTATCAGGAAGGATTTTTATGTCTAGTACAGACAAGACAGCAATCTTTTTGTCATGGAGTTTCTTAGATGTGAATGGCAATTGGATCGGACTCTGGGACTGGTAAGAAAATTTGTCTGTTTTCTGTGCTGCTGTGGAGTCACCTATTGGCCTAAGCCTCCATTTTTACTCTTCACTGATTGTAGAGAGACCTCATTTATATTAGCAGCAGATAGGCCAGCCCATGTATTCTACCAGCACGGTTTCCGTTTTTAATATGGTTGTCCCAGAAAGTGTTTTCAGATATTTCCTTTCTGCAGGAATGCATCTTACCTGCCTATGCATTTTAAGAATTTTATATTTGTGAGTTTTAATTTCGACAGAGGAACCCCTCTTCTACCAGTTCCATGCCAGTTTAGCAATTAGAGAAATCACAAGCAGACTGAGGTGGGTGTTATACTAAAATATTTTGTATTTCTCTTTGTTTATCCACAGTTTGGGGATTTGGGTTCCTGGCTGTGACTATCATTAACTTGGCATCACTTCTGGGATTGATTTTAACTCCTCTCTTAAAGAAGTCGTATTTCCCCAAGGTTTTAACTTACTTTGTGGGTTTGGCCATTGGTACTCTCTTTTCTAATGCAATTTTCCAGCTCATTCCGGAGGTAAGCAAGGGGAATCATTATTTGGTTTGCATACTAGTTTTTAAAGTGCATTCATTTTAGAAGCATGCTGCAGTGGGGTTCTGTGTATGGGTTGCAATCTCCAAAGAGTTTTGAGGGGGCTTCAGTGCCATTAGTTATGATGTCTCTCTGGAATGTGTCAGAGCCATCAAGATCCATGTCTTGTTGCTCATTGGGGAGGACCAAGGGCTATGCAGCCCCCAGACAGAAGGAAAAATACATCGGATACAATCGTAGTGAACTTTAATAGGCTACACTGTTAACATTTTGTTCAAGTTTAAAAAATGTAACAAGATCAGGATCTTTCACAATTTCAGCTCTTGGAAACAGATGGTTGGTATAGAGACAGTTTTTATAACATAAGAGTATCTGTGTGGTGTGACATTTGTTTGTTCTGGAAATGTACTAAGATTACAGACTAATTTACATTACTTTTTTCTTCACTGTTAGGCATTTGGGTTTGACCCGAAAGTAGATAACTATGTTGAGAAAGCTGTTGCTGTGTTTGGCGGATTCTACATTCTCTTCTTTGTGGAAAGGATTCTTAAAGTGATACTAAAGCTCTATAACCAGGTAATGAAACCTATCACTAATGGAATGAGCCTTGCCTTAAAGTACCTGTCATGTTTTGTTAGATACTTGCTAGGTGAATAAAATGTGTGTGTGGGTTTTCTATTTTATCTGAGGAATTCAGCCTTACTGTGTGTTCTGATGTATCTGTTTAAATGCATATGAGTAGGGGAAGAAATCTCACTTTTTGAGGCAGTCACAAGCGGCTCTGGGAATGGAATCCAGATGCGAGTGTGGTCTGCTCCCAGTGGTATATGCTCCAGTGGCTCCCAACAGCCAAGTTGTTGCTGTGGTAGCTAAACACATCAGAAAAACATGGAAATATGTAAGAGAGAATGGAGTCTGCCCCTGGAGCTCCCCTTTGGGCAGGAGAAATCTGTGTGACACATACACCTTCTTGGTCATCTGCCAAGTGCAGCTGTGCTGATAGGGGCTGACTCTGGCCTTCAGGAACTTCAGCTCCAGGTTTCCTCATGCCCTGGTACACAGACCTGCTTCAGTGAACACTGCAGTTGTGTTCTACTGCCCAGGGCTCTTCTTTCCACCCCTGTGTCAGAGTACTCATCTTCTGTGTGCTCCCATGAGCGAGGCTGAATTTGTCTCAGAGAAGGGCACCTCACAATTTTTGGTCCTCCCTGCTTATTACTGGTGAAAGGAAACTGCCCTGTCTTCCTGCTCTGACCTCTCTTAAGTTTTCCCCTCCCAAAGCGTTGCTGTTACTGAAAGTTATGATGATCAACTGCCTGTTATTTATAATAGCTAAAAATAAAAAAAAATGCATTTGTTTTTACCTATCTAAGCAGTTGACAAAGGCTGATAAGCTCTATTTGACAAGGAACCATGAATAACCAGCAAATGTTGGTTGTCTGTGGTCAGGTTGGCCTGGGAGTTTCTACATAAAGGTATAAAAATGAAAAGTTTCCCACATATTTTGATTAGCTAAAAATAGGAGATACGTTAGGAACATAGATATGTTTGGAGTTCATTACAAAAATTAAGCTGCTCATTTCAGCAATCACTTGGTGTTGAAAGCAAGGCAGCATGAATATGATCTCCCCCTGCCTTTTCATTTTTGTCTTTACTTTCTTACATTTGCTATTTTGCTAATGTTTTAATTAGCTACCTACTTATTTATTTGTCACCTAGACTGGCCATAATTACTTTGAAAATGGAGAAGAGAATCATTCTCAGGGTAAGACCAACCCAGCCAAACCACCATCGTCCAGCAACGGGGGCACGTGTTATGCAAATTCAGCTGTCATAGAGAGCAATGGAAATCTTGGGTTTGACAGCATCAGTGTGGTCTCAGCACAGGTATGAAAATCGTGTCTGCTTGTTTATTTTATCCCTGCCAATTATATAGGCATATCTGAAGGGAGAGTTAATGTGAATTTTCATTAATTTTGTCAAGTTTTTGTAAACTTACAGTTTATAATTTGGTTGAACCCTATGAAAAAAATACAGGGTTTTGGGGCAAGCTCAAAAAAGCTGAATGATGCATTAAATTTGTAGCCAACAAAAAGGGCTATGTTATATCAGTGTTGGGATGGGTAGGACAGAGAGATGTATTTAATCAGACAATTTGGTTAATTTTGGTTCTGTTGTTGTTACTGTTTTGCTTAAAGAGTGATAGAGTGTTTTGCTGTTGTGATAATGCTGATCATACAAAATCATCTGTATTTTGTTCCTGAATACATAAAGCTGTCAAGTGTGAGAACCTGATTCCTCTGAATAAATGATTACAAACAAAAACTAGTACAGTAACTTTCATGAAGTATGTTGTGAGCACTGCTTGTGATAACGCAGTGTATTTGGGTGCTGTAGGAGTCACAGAGGTCATATGTTGAGACAGAAGCCACTCCTCCTGGTTTAAGTATGATTATCTTTCAGACTTGTTCTCTATTTCTTCGTGTTTGTTTTCACACTGCAAATACAACTTCCTTCTGTCCGAGAAGAAAATGGAATTAGGAAGAGAAAATTTTGTGCTTCTTTAGTCTTTCTCCATGTGCAGAGAGGAGCAGCACTGTGCAGGGAGGAGCAGTACTGTCCCTTATTAAAAAAAAAAAAAAATTAAAAACACATAGAAAAAAAATCTCAGATGTCTTAAGACAGACTTTTTTCATAGTAAAGATTTTCGGTTTGCCATCCATGTCTACTAGCCAGTAAATTGGTTGTGGGGAGCAGAGAGTAGCAAGCAGGAGAGCAAGCCAGAGGCAGTCCCTAACAACCAGGAGAAAATCTAGGAGTTCTGCATTGACCCTGCAGGCTCACAGGGCATTTGATGCACACAGTTTAAAGCACCAAAATTGTACTTGTCCTTACTCTAGAAATGTCATGAAGTGTGGTGGATAATGGGCATCTTAAAAACCAGAAGAAACATACTTAATTATTAAAATTGCATGGGCACCAGGAGGGAATTAGTATTATGAGTGTCTGTAAGTTGTATTTTGTAGATTTATAAAATAAATCAAAGAACCCCCGCTCTCTGCAGAGACAGTCAGCTCCAGTGGTATGGAGGTGGTTTTGGTGTCCTCTGTTCCAGAAGGTTTATCTGGAGCTATTCCAGTATTACCTTTTGGCTAGATCATACCATGTATTATAATATTAAAATGTAACTATATAGGATTCATTTCTAGCAGCTAGTTTAGATGCGGTGCTCGTGATCATGAATTATTGCAGGTCGCCCCAAGATCCATTCAGGAATACCCTCACATCTTCTTTTACGTGCAGCCTTGACTTTAAGAGCTTGAAATTTGACAAAGATTCTTCTCCACTACTTACTGCTCTTATGAAAATTCACACCTTTCACTCTCTCTTCCTCTCCATTTCTGAAAATCCAGGAAGAGAGTATGTTGTACTAAATCCTCTTGAAAGTAACAGGGTAAAATCTGCTCTGGAGCCAAGGGTGGCTGCACGGAAATTTCAGTGTCAGATAACCTGTGGTGAACATGAGCCCAGGTGGCCAAGAGGGCCAGTGCCATCCTGTTCTGCATAGAAACAGTGCAGCCAGCAGGGCCGGGGAAGTGATCATTCCCCTGCTGAGGCTGTACCTCAAATCCTGTGTTCAGGTTTGGGTCCATCCCTAAAAGAAAGACTTCAAGGTGCTGGAGCAGGTCCAAAGTAGGGCAACAAAGCTGGTGAAGGAATTGGAGCACAAGTCCTGTGAGGAGCAGCTGAGGGAGCTGGGATTGTTTAGCCTGGAGTAAAAGAGGCTTGGGGGGACCTTATCACTCTCTACAACTGCTTGAAATGAGGCTGAAGCCAGGTGGGGGTTGGCCTCTTCTCTCCAGTAACAAGTGCCAGGACAAGAGGAGACAGCCTCAAGCTGTGCCAGAGGAGGTTTAGATTGGATATTAGGAAAAAGTTCTTCACAGAAAGAGTTGTAAAGCATTGGAACAGACTGCTCAGCAAAGTGGTGGAATCACCATCTCTGGAGGTGTTTGAAAGGTGCATAGAGGTGTTGCTTAGGAATATGAATTAGTGGTGGGCTTGGTAGTGTTAGGTTAATGGTTGGATTCGATGATCTCAGAGGTCCGACCTAACAATTCTGTGATATTGTGGGTAGCAACGAAAAAGCCATAGTTACTCTTCTCCTCCTCCAGTAAGGTTCAAAGGGGCCGGGTCAGGGGAGGGCCAAAGTGGCTGAGGTGCTTTGGGGCAGTTGAGGTACTGACATGAGGGTAGGTGTGCATCCAACTTTACAAGAACATAGTATTCAAGACAAAACCATTTGGCATAAGCTAACGTGTACCCAAGAGAATTTTAACATGTCCTCGTAACTGACAGCTTGTTAAAGTGGGCAAATACAGTGTAGTCAGAAATCAAAACAAAAGCTTTAAGGAGGGAGTTTGAAGCCTGATTGTGCCGAGGTGTGGTAACTTCTCAGCCATGGAGATCTAGCTGTATTCTCTCCTTTAATGCCAGAAGAGATTGACTGCCAGAGTAAATGTTTAATTAGTCACCTACTTTCTGTTTTTGCTTGCAGCAGTAAGTGCAACCTTGGAAACCTTTGTGCTCTACCCAAAGTTTGTATCTACTATGCATTGAAATATGGCTTGACAACAGAAACTTTGAAGGAAAGTTATTTCAGAGAAAAATTGCTGAAACGTTTGTGTTCTTGAGTGCACATTGTTAGAGTTGTATAACAAAACTTTACAGTGCCTTTATTTACTGCCTGCAGCCAGTGTCAGGATTCCTTCCTGGTCCTGTGGGCACTTCCAGAGGACATGTCAGGTTCATGTCCCAGGCAATCAGAGATGCATTGGAAATAGCAACAGTAATCTGAGATACTGTTGGATAAAATAAGAGAGTCTCTGTATAATTTCTTAAGTTTGGGAACGAAGAAGAGGACATTATTTTTAAAAAGCCCCCTGTGTTTAGAAGAGCAAAAATACCAAGGATGTCTTTGGAGCTGTGGAGCTCTGGAGATACAAATGAGGTAGAACTGCACTAATAATTTATAAAAACCAAACCTGATAGTCGAGCTGGGTATTGCAGAGCTCCTTAGCTGGCATCTCTTCTGTGATGTCTGCTATACTACCATGGCAAAGTGGAAATAGTCCAGCGGAGACAGCCATTGTTAAATTTTTGCTTTGAAATCCTGTGTATTTGTAGGGTATTTTTGTTGATAGTCTGCCTTTTTGATCTCAGAGAGAATATATATTATTCATTGATCTACTTCTACTGGATACATGATGTAGCAAAGTCCAGAATGTAAATACAGAAAAGCAATTTCATTGTACTTTATATAATTTAGAGAGGTTGTCAAGACATTATCTAGAATGGATTACATGCAAGAGTCATGATACTTCAGAACTACACAGTAAATGGAAACAGCAGATAACTATATATATACATATATATACATATATATATATATATATATATATATGTATATATAACCAAAGCCTCTCAGAAACTGATTCCTAGTTTATAAACTACACTTGTTTCTGCATTTTAAAAGTTCGGATCAAGAAAGTAATTTTTAGAAGTAAATCAATACTGGTACCCTAAATTAATTGCAATTACTTAAAATGTTCTTTTCGGTGGAACAAAATGGATGAATTATTTAAAATGAAAATTCGTGCATTGTATCAAATTCCCTTTCCTCAGTGAAGCTACAAACATGTCCAAGAAAGATGATGTGCTTTAGGCAGAAATCAGGATGATCTACAGAACAATGCCTCCTCCACTTTGTAGTCAGCTTGAAGGATGGTCACCAGGGGACAGAAGAAAATAGGGAACAGATCTTTAGCTCAGGAAGCTGGATGAATTGGTGGAAGAGCTTTGCTAATTTTATTTGGGTTCTCTTATACTCATGTATTTTGTGTGGCTTGCTTCGCAGTACTTCTTTCTTAAAGTGACGTCCAGCTTGTCTTTGTGGATTAAGAGAGAGGTCTGTTACTCACAAGTGATCCTATCTCAAACAGAAATAGTACCGGCACAAATTAATAATCTCAAAAATATGACTGGCACTGCTTATGTTAGAGGAAATGTTGAGAGGAAAGCCTTCAAAAATGAAAGGCAAGCATGTAGGACAAGTCTAAAACCCATGTGTTTAGGTCAGCAGGGAAATTCCTGACTTTTTGATACCATTGCTCATTTTTGCGTCACGGAAGTATAATTTCAGAACTTCCTGTGGACTGAATAGGAGCTGCTTTGTGGCAATTTTGGCACTACTCAACCAAGGCTTTATTGTCTACAAGTTCCAGACAGTGCAATAGGCACCTGGCTCAGAAATTCCTGACCTGAACTTTTGTCCTGTCACAAGGCAGCTCCTACATACAAGAATGTAATCAGATAAGGGTCCTGTGAGCAAATAATGAGATAGACCTCGTAGCTCTGTCATTAAAAATTTTTAAGAATTTGTTAATCATTTTATTTCCTTGAAGTTCAAAATTTAGCTGCCTGATAGCATTTGCATATGGCAAAACTAAAACAATTTGCTTTGTTGTTTTAAATAACTAAAGAAAATGTCTTGGAATACTCTTTGGCCTTCTCGTAAGGACAAAGAGGGGTTCCTCTGTATCATTCTACTTCAATGTGTGCGGATGAGGGGAGAGCAGTGGGTATTGCCTGCCTTAACTTAAACAATGCTTTTGACACTGTCTCTCACAACATCCTCAGGCAAATTCAGGAAGTGTGGATTGGATGAGTGGACAGTGAGGTGTACTGAGAACTGACTGAATGGCAGGCCTCAGGGGGTCAGGGTGTAGTTGGAGGCCTGTCACTAGTGGTGTCCCCCAAGGCTCGGTACTGTGCCCGGTATTGTTTTGCCTATCCATCAAGGACTTGGATGAAGGAGCAGATGCCTTCTCAGCAAGTTCACTGGTGACACAAGTCTGTGAGGAGTGGCTGATACCCCAGAGAGCTGTGAAGCACTTCAGAAGGGCCTCAATAGGTTGGAGAGATGGGCAGAGCAGAACCTGCTGAAATCCTGCAAAGGCAGATGCAATGTCCTGCAGCCAGGAAGGAAAAACCCCCGGAACCAGCACAGGCTGGGGCTGATCTGTTGGGAAGCAGCTCTACAGAGAAAGACCTGGATGTCCTGGTGGACAAGCAGCTGTCCATGAGCCAGCAGTGTGTCCTTGGGGCCAAGAAGGCCGATGGGATCCTGGGGTGCAGTAGGAAGAGCATTGCCAGCAGGTTGAGGGATGTGATCCTGCCCCTCTACTCAGCCCTGGTGAGGCACACCTGGAGTGCTGTGTCCAGTTCTGGGCTCCTCAGCACAAGGGACACATGGAGCTGCTGGAGCAGGTCCAGCTGAGGCCACAAGGGCGATGAGGGAACTGGAGCATCTCCTACAAGGAAAGGCTGAGGGAGCTGGGCCTGTTCAGCCTCGAGAGGAGACATCAGAGAGGGGGATTCATCAATGTCTCTTAAGTGTCTGAAGGGAGGGTGTCAGGAGGACAGAACCAGGCTCTGCTCTGTGATGCCAAGCAAAAGCACACAAGGCAACAGGCAGAAACTGATGCACAGAAAGTTCCACCTGAACATGAGGAAGAGCTGTTTTGCTATGCGGGTGACTGAGCACTGGAACAGATTGTCCAGAGAGGGTCTGGAGTCTCCCTCACTGGAGATATTAAAGAGCCACCTGGATGAAATCCTGTGCCATGTGCTCTAGGATGGCCCTGCTTGAGCAGGGAGCTTGGACCAGATGAGCCACTGTGGTCCCTTCCAGCCTTACCTACTCTGTGATATCTATGTCTGTGGGCACACAGATGTATATGTTACTGCTTATGTATTCCAATAAGTAAGCACTAGTTAATGCTTTATAAGCAATATTTTTTTTAATGGGAGAAATATTATAATGCTTGCAAAATAGGTTTAAGTATAGTATGTATGTACAGAAATGTATCGAATGGATCACCTGGAAATTTTAGGGGAGGTTAGTTTGTGCTCACAGTTAAAATGGCGGTTCATTTTATGTGCTTCAGGTTTTTCATTATTTCATAGCACTGCATGTATAAATTACTTCCTCTTCTGGGAAGAATTAGTGAGATCCCTGGAGCGTATGTGCTTTGCAGTTTTATATTAGCCTGTTGATTTTGTGCTCTGAGCCTTTAATTGTGCAGTCAAAATTAGCCACCACTGTTTTTATTAAACATTCACTTTGTAGAAAGTAATTTGAATAGCTGGACTTGATTATCATTGCCCAAAAGTTAGGAATAAACTTTATGGAGTATCTGAATGTGTCTATACTGTAGACACAGTCTACGGTGTAGACACATTCTATATATGACGTGGATATTCTGTTACTGGGGCAGCTGAGTGTCTCTGAGACCATGCTGTGGTGCCTGTTGTTTTAAGTACAGATGCTGCCCATCACTGAGATCAGATTCTTCTCGCTGCACATGCTTATATAGAGGTGGGACTGTCTTTATCTGACAGAGACTCCAGGGAGACATTCAGACCACTGTGGCCTGGACTGCTTCCTGTCTCAGCCAAAGGGCATCCAGGTGACACCTTGCAGTCAGAAGGCTGATTGGGCACTGCATGTTACCTTGCTGAAACAGAAAGCATTTGGGGCTGCTGCTGTGCCATTTGCTTCTTGGATGGACCAAGCAATCTGGTCTCCATACGCAGCAGTGCTTTAGTTCATACTTGGCATTCATTTAAGGACAGAAGCGTGATTCATTGGCTTCTTAATTCAGTGTTTTGTGTGATTGTTTCATCGTTTTTTTTTTCAGGAAGAAGTCACCCAAAGCGGCTTATGCAAGTGTCTTAAGGGGCGTCCACTGTCAAAGATTGGGACCATTGCTTGGATGGTGACACTGAGTGATGCTGTACATAATTTCATAGATGGCTTGGCTATTGGGGCTTCTTTCACTCTGTCTCTGCTTCAAGGGCTTAGTACCTCCATAGCCATCTTGTGTGAAGAGTTTCCTCATGAACTGGGTAAGGAACTTCATTGCACATGCTGTTTGCTGTGGAAATCACTGTTGTAGGTGGCTCTGCTGGTGTAAAGTTAGCAGAAGCTGAAAGAAGCTTCAAACAAAATAATGGAAAAAATATTCATCAAAAAGTTCCCAAGCACCAAAATACGCATCTGGCACAGGAAAGTTCCCAAGTGCAGATGGGTGGAAGCTGGGACTGTATATTGGAGAGGTATTAATTACCCTGTTTCTATATGCTGCATATACAGTGTTGTATTAATTAATTTTTAAACCAAAAATCATCATAGGCAGTTGTAAGTTTCTGTGCTCTTACCTCAATCTTGCATCACTATTTGTTTAGAATATTTCAGTTTCCTTAGTGTTGAAGGGAAATCTTCATCATGTACTTGAATGAAGAAAAAACAACACGGGGTTATAATGTGAATATGAATCATGTTTTCTTCAGACTTCCTTTGGAATCAGAAAATAACCACAGTATCGTTTTCTGAAGATGGTTTTCTCTTTTTTTATTCTTTTAGGGGATTTTGTCATCTTGCTGAATGCAGGAATGAGTACTCGGCAGGCTCTGCTTTTCAATTTCCTATCTGCATGTTCTTGTTACATTGGGTTGGCCTTTGGAATATTAGTAGGCAACAACTTTGCTCCTAACATCATCTTTGCTATAGCTGGTGGAATGTTCCTGTACATCTCCCTGGCAGATATGGTGAGATATAATTTCATTTTCAGTTATTTATTTCTCTGCAAAAAACCAAATCCTCTGCTAAGTCTCTCCAGTAGAATTTAGTATTTTCTCCCTCTCATGCCAGTGACCAATAATAATAATAAAAAAAATCATCACCTAAACCCTTAATAGAGGTGCACAGATAATTATGTTTATTCATGAAATACTAAAGCCTTTCACTTTATCATATTATTATTGAAAAGGGGTTTTAGACAGAGACAAGCTTTTCATGAATTTGGCCTGGTTTAATCGAAGAGGAAAAAGTGTAAAAATGCTTTGTTTTAGCATTTTAAAGTGTCAGAGTATTTCACCTTATTATTTTTAAAAGGCTCATTTGTCCATTTAAGCCATGTTGTGAAAGAAAAGCAAAAAGAAAGGTAAACAGCATGAAGTTAAGTTTTGAGTTGAATGAAAGGTGTTGTGTAACCACAGTGATAATGAAAAACCTGATTTAAATTCTATCCTGGTTTAAATTAAAGAGTGCCAGCCTCATTTTCAGGTTTCAGAAAGAAAAATTTGCAGAGGTCTATTCAAAATAGTCTGTCTACCATTGATTTTTCAAAATGTGCTAGAAGACATAAGGAAAAAAAATTGTGCTAAAATCCAGATTGTAATTAGACATTGGGAAAAAAAATCTGGATTCACAGGCAATTAGCAATATCCCAAAAGTTCCTCTTATCATGATATTTTGTCTCAAAACAAGAGAGGTCTTTGAAGAGTTTTAAGTTTTATTATGTTTAATTCAGTGTTGTAAGAACAGATGCAACAGGTGCCAAGGTGTTTACATCTGCCACATGAGAATCCATTTGAGGGCAGAACTGGAAGAGTGAGGCCTGAATCTGTAAAGATTTGAGACCCCAGTTTGGTTCTATGTGCATTTAAGAACTGTCATGTATTTATAGTGACTATTCCATTAAATACTGTTATAGTTTAGGTAATAGTATAGGGTTTAATTGGTTATTAGAGTTATAAACAATATAAGTAGGTTTTCTTATAAGTTTGCAGTACCTTAACTGCTAATTCTTTTCATTTAGCTTCACTCATATTATGAATGAACTGAATGTAGTTAACTCTGATATGTAAAATTCATGGCATAAATTTATAGTGACTCAAATTTGTTGTTAAATCCGTCAAAGTAGGTAACATTCTTTTCTTTGTATCTGTTGTTCTGTTCTCTCTGTTCCTCTCTATCTGTCTCTCTCCCTGTCCCCTCCTCTCTTTCTTTTTATAGGTTTTTGGATTGTATCAGTTACCTATCTGAATTTTTCTTCCCCCTGAAAAGTCTGAAATAGGGTATTGAAGTGCTCTGTACAGAGATCTGGCTTTCCACTTTCTTACGATTTTCACACACTTCTGGTTTGCTTGTCCAGAAGCAGGTAGGATTGATTGGAATGTCATGCCTTCCTCCTTTTCTTTTGCTGTTCTTTTTTCTTCCAGTATTGGCACAGTCCAGCCTCTCTCAACAGGATCACTGTGTGGGGAGGCCGTGGGCAGGTGGGAACGTACACTGAGGTGTGTGCACAAGTGAGCCTTGCTGTATGGCATGAAGATAATCTGGTTTTGCACTCTTGTGCAAGAGTATGACGGAGATCTGGAATGATTGCTGGGAAGGTTTGGGCACTTCCTGATAACCTTAGCCTGTTCTTCAAGGGTTGCTTTACCGTCAGTGGTTGTTTTTGTGTTGTGAGATCATAGAAAGATACAGTTTCTGAGTCACCCAGCCTGAAGGCTTCTTAACTAGGGCTGAAATAAACTGTCTTCTTTATATTCTGGTTATACCACTCCCAACAGAACAGGAGAATTCTTTAAGGCAAACTTCTCAAAAGCCGCTCTAGTTGGCTTTACCTGCATCAGACACATACCCTGAATCATCCCACGCAGGGAGTTTCATGCCTGTGTTCTTCTGCCATCACCTCCATTGGCTCCAGAGGAAGTGTCTTTGTTTCTGCAGTTAGCAGTGGATCAGTCACCCTTCCCTATTGTGTTGACCATTAGGATGTATGTTATGGAATGGAGGATCCCTTCACTGCGCTGTAATGTCACGTTTCATGTGTGACCACCAGTCTCACACCAGTTGTCTTCCTCTTCTACCTTGCTTGCCCCCACAAGCCCACCAGGCCTTCCACATGTAAAAGGTTTCTGATTTCTGAGGGTTCCTCCGTGTTTTCATCTTCGCTCCATTTGCTTTAGATAAAGCAGAAGAATCCTAATCTTCTGTGTCCCAAACAAGGATCTCTCTGTTTATACGAGAGAAGGAAGAAACACAACATTTAGCAATGCAAGGGCAGCTGCTCCTAGCAACACATGGACCAGCAGCTGGAACCTAGGAGGCTGCTGGAATCAAAAAGGGAAAATTTATACGAGACACAAGCAGATGAAGGCACAGTAGAGAGGAACAAAACACCATTTCATCTTGCCATCCTTGGTGGAGTGTTTTTTCAGGGTAATTGGGGTGACTTTCTCCCGTGACTGCCTTCACCCTCTGTTAGTTCTAATATTCAGTCCAGAGCAGCAGTATCATGCAGTTCTTAATGCCTTAAATTAAGCATGCTGCCACGAGATGGCAATACTTACCTAAAAATATCCCTTTTTTCAGTTCCCGGAGATGAATGATATGCTGCGGGAGAAAGTGACGGGAAGGAAGACGGATCTTACATTCTTCCTTATTCAGAATGCCGGCTTGCTGACGGGGTTTACGGCTATCCTGATGATCACCTTGTATGCAGGAAATATCGAGCTGTGAAAACGGAATCAGTATTGAAGGCATCAAGTAAATTGCAGATGGAAGACACTTGAAATCCGTGCAGGGACATTCATTCGTTCAATCCACTCGGTTTTGAAACGGTGGCTAGGCCTGTCCTGTCCCTCTTGCCCCAAACACAGGAAATTCTTCTTTAGGACTTGCTGTTGATCCAAAGATTAGAGGCTGTCAGCTTCTGTACGATGCCAAAAAAATTATGCTAGTATTTTTATTTCTACTTAAAATCATCAGACGTATCTGAACTGTCATAGAGAAAGGGTGTTACTTGGCCAGTAGAATTATGCAATACATGCAGCTACATGCAGCTCAAGACCAACTGAAAGCTGAGGTCTACAAGGAAGCTGTGTATTTAAAATAAATTAATAGTCTCATATACTTTTTTAACTGTGATGAAGGCAAGCAGTTTCAAAACTAGTTAATTTTCATGACTTTTGTTGCAGGACTTGTCTGTGTAACATCCCCATTCCCTACCAAAAAAGAAAAAAAAAATTAAACCATTTCAGAGTAGGTACTAATGAAGCTAAGATTTTTAATTACTAATTAACACTGGAAGGAAAGATACCAGTTCCTGCTTTTGATCTTTTCTCTTTTTAAGTGCACTAGGGAATTGTTGATTTATTTTGAGAACCACTTTTTTTTTAATTAGAGGGAACCTGTGTTAAATTTATGGCTGTTTATCAACTCCATAGTATTTTAGAAACCTTGAGTACTTTAAAAATGTTCAAACATTGTGTATTCTGCAAAAAGAATGTTTTTTACTTAAGCTCCATGAATTTCGCCTTTAAAAATCAGCATGTTAGTCTTACAAAGGGGAACTTAGAAAGAAAAAAAAACCTGCTAAAATCAACGTTCCTGTATGCTTACTTCATAATTTGAATGATTTCTTTGTGTGCAGTTGGGTGGAAGTAAGTGATAATAAAATATACAAATTCTTATCACAATCTGTTGCGTGTGAGCTTTATAAAATCATGCTTATATGTTTAAGTTCTTCTGAAATAAACAATTCATCTTCTCATAACTATTCTGTTGTAAGATGAGCACAAGGAAATTCATAAAAACAAAAATTCCATTTCAATCACCGCTTTGCTTTGAAGGAAGTGTTGTTATTCTCTATTAAGTTACTTTTTTCATTGATTTTTAAGCAAGTTTTACAGCTTCAAAGCAGATACTGTTTTTTGATGTACTTCCTTGCTGTAGGAAGGTACAAATATTTTATTTTTAATTCTCTATTAAAATATTTTTTCTACCAGGTGAAGTATTTATTTTAATATTTTATGTGAATCTCATCTATAATTATCCTAGAAAAAAAAAACTTCTCTAAGCGTCTGTTTAATAAAAGCTGTAAGACAAACTGCACAGAAGTTGTAAATAATACCTTAAAATATGTTATAAATGTTAAAATGTAAACATAGTAGCCAATAATACTTGCTGTATGGAAAAAGCATTTATTAGCCGTTTTGTGCCCTTTAAGTTTCTGTGAAGAAGAGCCCACCTGCTCCATGCTGTTCCTTTAATTCTTTCTTTGTCGATTTTTTGGATATAAGCTGTTTGTTAATGTCACTCTTGTGTATGACAATAATGTGTTACAGCAACTATGAATGTTCATAGACCTCCTGAAATAATGTGACCATTCCTAGTTCATCAGATTATTTTAATAGCATGCCTGAATGGTACTTTTCACCTTTAAATGCAAACATTTGCAAAGGAGACTTGATTTTTGTTAATTCCCTGAGGAGGAAAAACTGAGACAAGCGAGTCGTTGGAATAACCTGCTTTTAGATCACAGAGCAGACTAGACATGGAACAAAGTCTGATTTTGAGCGCAGTTCTTTAGCCACAAACCAAATTGCCTTTCCTGCTGGTGGGATGTTCAGTACATAAGGAAGCTTTTTGATTTCTGTATGAGCAGCTTTGTCTGTATATCTTTGCTATACTCCTAGTCCACTATGTATAAAATACATCTATTCCAATTCTTGGACTCCCAATGATTTCCAGGATTTGCAGAGCAGGGCACTGGCTTGGTTTTCCTTCTGCAGGCTGTTCCTCTATAGATTGGTGGGTGCCAGCAAACAGTTTCATATATGCATGCACACCAAATGCCTGGTGTGGCTCTTTGCCTTTGTTGTACTGTAATATCTCATACTTCCCAGGAATGCTGTAGGTGCCCTAACAGCTCTCACAACGCTTGATGCACAAGTTGTCTCTGAACGATCTGAGAAGAAACTCATCTCCCTGTCTTGCAGCTCAGTTCAAAATGCACAGGTGTGTCAAGCTGACAGAGGTTGCTGGAATGAAGCCTAGAGAGAAAGCCATAAATCTGCAGGGAGTAGATGTAATGCACCTGTCAAAGGCAAGGTTACATTCTGTTTTGGGGGTTTTATCCCTGCTGCACTTCTTTTGTGCCCAATGTATTGTCTCCTTTTGTTTGGTTTTTTTCTTTTCCTTATTACACGGCTTTTGAAGAAGATAATGTAATTATGTGTATGGTGGTCAATATTCTGTTGCTAATGCATTATTCTAATTCAAATTCCCTCCACGCTTCCTGCATCTTCTTCCATTTTAAACGTAAGTGCTACAGTAATGTTGGAGGTAAAAAAAGGAGATATAGAATGTCATAGGAAGTGAACTGCAAGGAAGATGTAGCTTGAATTTATGAATTTAGGCAATAATGTAATTCTCCATAATATAGCTATTAACTGCTGCTCTGGGTGAAAGCACTGTGAAGGATTCATAGGATCCCAATTTGATTTCCTTTAGAGAAATAATGGTTTCTGACTCTGAGGACAAAAAACTTGAACGTTCTTCCTTATCTTGACTACCTCCATGGATAGTTGTTAATTTCCTCCTGCTTTCTGGCTATCTTTGGTCTTTTAAATTACAACAAGACCCATAAAGTTGCCAGAATTAGCCTTGTGGTGTTTTGTGGAGTTGGTCTTAGCAATGCTTGAGTTATTAAAATGAAAATAATAATAACCAGTAATCCTGTTCAATAAAAGCATTTCGTTATTACACCAGGTATTTTCTTACGCAGAACAGCAGCGGCACAGACAATCAAAGACAAGAAGAAAATTTATTTATATCCAGCTAGCCTTAGTCAGTTGGAGAAACAGCAGCCGTTGTCTCTGGCTGGGCTGGTTCTTGAGAAGAAGACGTGCAGCAGCATTCCCCTAGTGCTGAAGAGTGAAAAAACCGATCTAATTAGAAGAAACAAGAAATGAGATTATATGAGTCAAGCAGATTTAGTTAGCTAGAGAATACAAAATGGCTTTGATGGCATTGGCCTAAAGGATACAGAAACTGCACTAAAATGCACTTTTCCAGTTCATGGGTGAAAGCTGATGAAGTGCTTGTCTCACAGTAAATACAATAAAAAACTGACTGGAGAAAGGTAAATAATTTCCAAGTTGTTTCTGTAAGATAAAAAAAAAAAAATTATTGCTATGTCACTGGTCTGTAGATTTTTTTGCCCTTGCAATAAATTGCAAATGAAAACATATTTTAGAATATTTATTTTTGAGAGAATCCTCTTTGTGTGTGATGCTGAGAAGATTTTGAAATAATTTCTTGGGTTTTCATATACTGAAATTAGTTAACTCTTGTAAGGTTTAGCCCAGTGTCTCTCTTCCTCACTTATTTTCTGTAACTTCTGTTCTACAGGAAGCTCTTGACCATTTTAATAAGCTATTAGTAAGATAATACAGGTGCCCTTCTGCTTGAAAAAATCTTGGTGGTGATTTCAAATAGGTAAATGTTCATTAGAATTAAGTTATAATGTGATTTAAAAACTCGTTTTACAAACAGCAGACCCAAGTGCAAAAAACCTCTTAAACCATGATGAAGGGTGATGTATTAAAGAGCGTATTTCTCTGTGATGGCAGAGGGATTGTCCTCTTTCAGCAGAGATTTGTTAACTTTTCACTTCATTGGTATATTAGAGAAATCAAAAATACAGCTTTTATGAATTGGCAGGGAATTTGACGAGGTTCCCTGACCCTTTTTTATTTAGAAAAAAAAAAAAGTCCATAAAAGTTACTCTTTTAAAAATCATTATTTTTATTGCTCCTCCAGTCATAGCTATGACTGCTTGTCTTACCATAAAGCAAAACTGTGTAGCAGCTTAAATGAATTACTTCCTTTGATAACAACGAAGGGCCTTGTTCACCGAAATATTTGTAACCAATTTTTTCTGTACTTCAGGGAGCGCTTTGGGTATGCAGGCAGCATAGAGATGGTTTCTGAATATGAGCATGCACACAGTACTTTATATTTGAACTGCCTTCTGCCAAGACTGTTTTGTGAGCTTGGGGACCAGCGTGCTGCAGTTGGGCTTGCCCTGTGTGTAACTTCTCCCTTGAGGGGTGGCACGGGTTGAACGAGTTGTCTGTGCCACCAGCGAGGGGTTGTGTTGGGAGAGATCTGTACGAGCTCGGGTAAACCCAGAGGTGTGTGTTCATCCACAGTGTGGGCAGGAAGGACAGCCATGATGATGAGGCAGTTAATCCTGACAAGAAAGCTCTACTCTGCCACGAAATTACAGCAGCTATTTGTGACACAGTGATGGTGTATTTCCATGAAGTGATAGTAGCATATATTTGCATAGTGAGTTCTAGGCACGGGATTTTCTCTCTTAAAGGTAGAGGGTGCTGGATGCTACTGCACTACAGAATTGTTCTGTATTCTAACACATTTGGGATAAAAACTGCCATAGACCAACATCCTCACTCTTCAGTTTTGCATGCTCATCTTTTTGGCCCTTTTTTAAAAAAAAATCATAGAATCATAAAATGCAGCTACAAGATAGTATGAAACAATTCTACAAAAACAGTAGAAAATGGATGACATCAGGAACTTTTGCTGGGTCACTGGAAGTAAGGCTTCTGACTTTTGAAAAGCTGACAATGGTCACAGCAAGCAGAACCTGCATTTTACATTTCATCTGAAAAATTGTAACCTTTAGCACTTCAAACACCATAATGTAACTGCTTTAATGTGCTCTTCACAACACTTTATATGCCATCAGTTCTTGAAGACTTTTTGATCACTTGCTGGGTTGCAGCCTCACTTCTTGACTAACATCCTATTTCCTAGTCTGCTTAGCCGTGCTGAGGAGAAAGCTCACAGAGAAAAACACAACAGAGAGGTGTCAGTCTATTTATAATGCAGATCTCAGCAGTCCAGCTTCAGAGTACTTCTTAGCTGTCAGCTGGGTGGGTGTCCAGATCTTGATGCTGTACTGAGATGTCACCCACGTAAGTAACATCATTTCTCCACCCTCTCATCTTCTGCATCCACTCTTATTTCCACTGGAAGGAAAGTGATTTCCTAGCAAGGGTATATGTGTAACTGCTTGCTTCAGGCAAGTGGTGTACCAGGGACTGTGATTTCCTCTCCAGAGCATATTTGCCTCGTGATTTAGACACAAACATAGGTACAAACATAGTTATAGAGCAATAATTGGAGCCGTAACCACATTTGACTGGTAATTACTTGTGCTGTGTGGGTGTGAAATACCTGCAGAGTTCCCAGCCTAGAGGGTTCAGGAAGCATTATTCTTTTGTATTTTTGAAGTGAAACTGCATCCCAGTTTGCAAGGAACTTGAAAATACTGGTCTTGGTAGAAAAATGTGGTCTGTAACTACGTAACAGAAGGCACTCCATGAGCTACAAATTCTGCTTCGTCCTCAGATATATCTGCTGTATTCGTCCCCTGAACAACTAAACCTAACAAGATTAGTGTATCTGTACTAGCAGGCCAGAACAGGACAGCTTGGTTAGATTGCTGGTAGGTGATGGAATGTTGAGCGTGAGAGAGGAAATTTCTTGGTCTTTCTCCCTTTGAAGGGGAAGTGGGGTAGGGAAGTGTATAAAGACATAGCTGATACCAGAAATGCAAGTCAGGGCGATCATAACTGGAGAGGGCACAATTAGTAATATAATTGCACCACAGTAGCAATAATTATTGTAATTACTTTTATTTACATTAATTGAATTCTACACTAAACGCTGTAATTAATGTCATGGACACATTGTGATTTGTGGCTTGTGAAGAGAAAGACGGTTCAAAGACAGCTTTCCCCCTTGCGTGGTGAACGGTGACTTTCTTTTCAAAGATACAAAATGTTGTAGTTTTATGCTCTAAACAAGAATAATCAGTTTTTTAAAAAATTCAGTCAAGTATGGGAGCATATGGAAGGCAGTAGCCCCTCTGGCACTGTTCGGTCTTCCCTGAGGGCAAAGGACAGACCGGCCTGCTCAGCTGATCATCTGAGGACTAACTGAGTACTGTGTAAACAGGAGTCATGATGTGGTTCCTGGAAATAACAGGCTCAAGCCAGAGTCTGAAAGGTGAAGTCCCCAGCACTGGGTATGAGGATGGGAAAAAGATGGAATGTCAGTATGGGAAGGGAGTGGCAGAGCACCTACAGTTGCTGTTGTGGGCGGAATTGAGGAGAAGGTGCTGAGGGACTCGGTTTAGTGGTGAACCTGGCAGTGTCAGGTGAATGGTTGGACTTGACCATCTTAGAGGTCTTTTCCATCCTAAATGACCCTGTGACTGAAAATTGGAGGCTGCCAGCTCTTGAGAAACTAAATAGTGAAGAGATGGAAAAGCTTGGGCCTGGCCGCGTGCTTCTGGGGGGAGGGAAGTACTCCTTAAGAAGAGTCAGCTGGAGGATTAGGGGGCAGGTATACTGAGAAAGCAGGGCTGGGTAGTGTGGGGGACAGATGATGTCTTGGGGAAAAGAAAAATAGGAAAATTGCTGATGCTTTACATAGACTGGAAAAGGGGAAGTAGAATAGGTAGGTGACTACAGCTTGTCATGCCTATCCTCTGATTTCTGGTAGCCCCATATGGATTTGAAGCACATGCTGTAAAGAATTGAAAGATAGTAGCATAAAAGATCCGCTGTTGTGTGGGAAAGATTGGACACATGGAAGACTGGCCATGTTGGGATATATCAGCAAGGTGAGGTAAGTACGTGTATCCGTGCTGTATTATGGGCTGCAGATGTGACCAACACCCCGACAGAAGAGGCTCCCAGTGCTGAGGAAGGCAGCGTATGCCAGGCCATGCCCCAGGCCAGGTGGTGTGCATGAAGCCATTAGCTGTGGTAATCGACTTCACAGCTTCTCTAGCAGGGCTGAGTGAGGCTTTTTGCAGGGCTGGGAAACAACTTGCTGTAAAACTTTAAGGATTTGATGAAGATGGGTTAAATTGGGTAAGTGGATTAAAGAAGCACTCTTAAGGATGTTTATAATGGAACAGATGGTTCCTCCTGGGCCTTAGTGGCATCTTACTGCCATCCACGCTTCTGTCAGGATTAAATGTGAGCCAAAGAGAGACTTTGCTACCTGAAGGCTTTTGAGGAAAGAGAACACCTGGCTTTGAAAAGAAAGTGGCTGGAATCTGCATCACAACAGAAGACCTTAGAGAGGAGGTCGAACTGCTTTAGACTTCTGTGTAGATTTGAGCTGAGGAGGAGGTAAGAAGGTGGTGTTGCTGGAAAGGGTGAGGTAGGGAACCTGGAGAGCCTCTGCCGCTGTGGTTGGTGTGGAGCTGTGTTGTGACTGTTTGCTTTTTTGAACCTGCACTGCATGCTGCTGCTTTTCTGAAATGCTGAGGATGCTGGCTAGAGAGCTGTGCTCCAGCCCAGCATGTGGAAAACCCAAGGGACGCACGAAGCAAAGGGACTAATGGCTGGTTTCTCCAGGAGCAAGTATATTAGAGTAGTAGCTGCTGCATGTAGGGCTTCTAAGGGAGTCCCGAAACAAAGCCTCGATACAACACTGCTCTGAATTGTTGCAAAAAGAGCTGGAAGTTACGTGATTGCTGTGGGGTATAATTTGTGAGCACCATAAAAATTATGGCAGGGGAAGTAGCTGCAGGTCACTTGTATTTCTCCAGGTCCACATGTTCAGCTCTGTATCAGTGTGCAGCTGAACCCAGGATGAGGCTGAGTACCTGAACCCAAGTGTGTTGCCCTGCTTGCCACGGCTGTGCTGATGCCAGAAGGTTGCTCGGCAGAGCAGGCAGGTGTAACACAACGCGCCTGCCACTGGAGCTGGGGTAAGTGAAATAGTGGGGTTGCCATGCTCCTCTGCCTGGGCTAATTAAAAGCAATCTGTTTTAGCTTATAATTTCCTGTCTTTGTTCTGTTTTGGGGCTTGTTATTTTTAAGAGTGCGTGAACTGTGGTTTCTGAGAACTGTTAATGAGTTTTTGGCTGCTTTAATTTGAGCATAACAAAGTTTTATGAAGATGTCATTATTTTTCTTTCATGTGGTTGTGTCCTGTTACATGTCCAGACTGTTTGGGTTTTTTTTTATTTTATTTTATTTGTTTCATTGCTGCAGAGGCATCTGGACAGGCTGGATTTCATCCTGCCAGTGACAGGGTGAAAGCACATAGTCCCAAGCAATGCTAGAGGAAGTTTAGGCTGGACATCAGAAGGAATTTCTTCACAGAAAGAGGTGTTAAACACTGGAATGGACTGCCCAGGAAGGTGGTGGAGTCACCATCCCTGGAGATGTTCAAGATGTTCAAGTCCTATGGTCTAGTTGACATGGTGGTGATTGGTCAAGAGTTGGGCTTGGTCTTGGAGGTCTTTTCCACCTAGATGATTCTGTGATTCTGTCGTGAGGGTGACAATTTTGAGTTGCTGAGTGTTTACTATGGGGAATGAAACCACTGGAGTCTGGGGACATTCAAGGGTGCCTGCCAGCTTATACAGTTGAATACTTTTAAAATGTTAGTGTAGTTGCTTAACTTTAATGTATGTGAATGTAATTTCCTGGAGAGAGGTTTAGGAAAAAACTTTTATCACTTTCTCTCTGTTTGCTTTGGGGGGGAAGGGGGGGAAGCAGCAAACCACTGTAAACTGATTAACAAAAAGAATGAATAGTAACCAAGGTACTGTATTTGAGATGGGAGAAGCAAGCTCTCTGCTTGTGTTTTTGATCTGTAAGCTGAATATTTCCTACCACTCCAGGAGTGGTATGAGCAAAATTCATAAATACATATATGTTATAGTGGCCGTAGTGCAGGAAATCATGTGTAATGTTTAAATTTAATGATTTCAAATGTTTTCTGTTTTCACCTCTGGAACATAAGACATCAAAAAGGAGTAAGACCCTGTGACTTGCTGACACTGCAGATAAAGAAACATTCAGCTCGGTTTGTAGTAATTCCTTAATGGAAGCCTGGGGAACATAGTGTAGAGATGCCCAAGTTTCCTGGGTCTGCAGCATCATGTGCCTGTAACAAGGCTGACTGTATTCATGTGGTAATGCAGCCAGTATCTGGTTAAATGGGGTATAATTCAAAAAAAACTTGTCTACAATAGCCCCCAAATCATGCTGGTGAGTCCATGTGATGGCCTGTGATCCCACTTGCACATTTGCTGACTTTCAGACAAAGGCAGTATTTGGTTTACAAGTCGGGTCTGAGTTCAGGCACTGCTGCGGTTTTGTGTAGAACACTTAAGTCTGTCATCTCCCTTAATTTTCTCTGCCTCTCTGAAATGGCAATAGTGAAATAATGGTCCATTTTGTGTATCAGTTCAGAGCACTGCAAATTGTTAATGTTTAAGAAACACTTAGAGAATGAATAGCCATCTTGGGTGAGATCAAGTTGCCACTCTGCTACTGCCACAGAAATAAAAGCATGTCACTGTCAACTTGCCTCAGATCTGCTCTTGACCCCAGGCCTGAGAGTGCTGAGGCCAGCTCCTGGGAAGGCAATTTGTGACTCATAAGAGTGGCAGCAGACCTACTTGCTGTCTGTTCTTCAAAAAATACACAAATCAAGCCAAAGTGCTTCAAACCTTGGAGGCAAAACACTGCTTTGCTTCTTGTCTTCTTGGCAGGCAAGTTTCAGGGAAGTTTCACGGGTTATTAAAAAAGAGATGAAATTTTGAGCCCTCTGTGTATAGACTTGGGAATGGCAAAACAATGTGCAATGTGCTGGAAGCCAACAGGAAGAGGAGGGTGAGTGGTGGTAAGAACAGGTACTATAAAGGATACTGAGTACTGTCATACTTCTGCCCTTCTGTGTTTCTACTAGTTGGGATCAAACACCTGCCTGCTGAAATTCATAAACCTGACTTCTTATAGCTCTCCCTAGCTACCCCAGACAGGAAATTCCCCTCCAAAGATGTGGTACAGTTTTGAAAGTCAGAACTCAATGTTTGCTGCTTTGGTGAGCAGTTGCAGCCAGATCCTTGGTCGTTCCCCCAGGAGTAGGATTCAGCATGGCTGACTGCTGCTATTGACATTAATTTGTCTGGCAAACTAACTAGAAGTGTCTTCTCTGTTCCAGACACTAAGATCCAAGATGACAGGATGGCATCTATCTAGTCATGAAAGTAAACTTCTTAGTGTAGGCTGAATTTTTAAATTCTTTTTATTCTTTCAAAGGAGAGATGAAGAACATAGAACCTCTCTTAACCTGAATAGACAAATGCAGGACCCCTAACTGGCTTTGCAAAACTGGAAGGATGTCCTGCCTGTCTAGATCCAAGCCCAGATTGATGATTCGGTTCATATCATGGTCAGGGTAAATCAGCTAATGTTCCTTTTTAGCAAGACTATATATTTCACAGCTGAATTCAGCCAAGTTAAAAATCTCCTTTCATCAAAACTACACAGACTTAACTCGAAGGCTGGGATCAGTGTAATTCCTATAAGTCCTGTAAGATTATATAGAGTATATTCTCTATGGCACTTTCTGTTGGCTTCCTTGAACACTTCCTTTTCATAGAGTGGATCAGACCTTGGTCATGCTCTCTTGAGTTAAAAAAAGCTGTAAGTCCAGTCTCCAGGAGTGGCTGTTGGTGCCTGCAGACTGGGATAATTGGGCTATCCAGGCCCTTGGCAACAGAACCAGCCTGTGTGGGCTGCGGGTCAGAGCAGCTTCTGAGCGCTGAGCCAAGGTACTAAATGCTAGAGAGGGACTGCAGGTGTGGGGGAAATGATTGCTGAGTCACACAGCAGACGAGAGGGCAGGAATGGCAGAGCTATGGAATAAACCAGAAAGCTCAGATCCCAGCTGAGGTGTGTGCACTGGGATAGTTGCGGTAAAAGACCTGAACAGGCAGCCTGGACTGAAGTAGAGCAGATGACATTAAACCACACTGCTCCCAGCTGAGAGCTCAAAGTAGTTTAAAGCCTACAGCAGGTGATTCTGGGGACAGCAAGCTGGAGAAACCGTTTGGAGTCTGGAGGCTTGAAGCAGGGCTAGTTTGATTGCCAGTTTGCTGGTGGTTGCTTAGGCTGTTTTCTGGTAAGAAATGACAACTCCTCTGTCCTGCCTTAGCAACAGAGCGCAACTGTGCTTCCCTAGAGAAAGGGCTGGGGATATGTTCAAGCCTAGCCCTATTACATAAATGTTGTACTTAAGCCTGAAGAAATAAATACTGGAACCTCCCCTTCTCTTTCCTATTAAAAAAAAATCTTCCAGAGCTGTACTGAACATTTGCAAAATAAATAGGAGCAGAGGAAACTGAAATGGCAAATCTCTTGTTGAAGACGTATGTATTGTAACTTCACATTTGTATATCCTTGGGCTTCTAATGTCACTTGTCCCTTTGGTAAAACAAATTGGGGGGTTTTGACTATTTATTAGTCTGTTCCCTTTGTGGGAACTGTTTGATCTCAGTGTTGGTGCAAAACATTTTGGTTAAGTCAACAGTGCCATTCTTACCCTGTTTACTCTTCAAACTGAATGACATACTTTTTGCCTGAAATTAAGATTAAAAAAAACTTCATCCACCATGGGAACATTTGTGTCAGGAAAGAGTACTGCAGGTGCTGTGAGTTCTTTGTGCCAGCTGTGGCTCTCAAAGTCCTTGTTTGTGGGATGGAAAGAGAAACTGCTGGAGCATCTTGGAGATTTCTTCTATTCAAGGTTTCTTTCCCAAAGCTGCTGCTGGATGGGATCACACACACTTTCTTCAGGAAAATTGAGGGGTGTTTTTAAAGGCAAGTCCTGTCTTAGTGTTCCCTTTAACCCAGTAGCAGGAAGGAAGGAAAGGAAATGTAAACTTGGCTTATGATGGCAAATTTAGAAATAGAACTCTCAGTATGGTCTTGAAAAACTTGGATGGATTCTACAGAGGTAAAAATTCCTTGCTCATGAGACATCCTCTAGCTCAGTAATGTAGGAAATAACGAACAATATAGCGAATTTATTTTTCCTCCCACAGTTGGCCATTTAGTTGTGGTTTCCAAGGAATGTCAAGAGGAAAAGAGCTATTATCAACTGTGAGTGAGGCCTTTCTGATCTTGCTGACTGATATAGCAGCTGGAGAAACTCGTTTCCTAGCCTCAAATTCCATTTTCTCTGCAATTTTCTCATCTTTGCTGTGAACAAAGAATAATGCTTGTCTGTGTTACGGATCAGTTGCCGCTTTTGTAATAGCTGTAGTGTTTTCATTGCCTTTAGTGCTGCTGGCAACTCAGCTGATGATTTCATGGGAGAATTGCCACTGAAATGCCTGGTTCATGTCTGTAATATTTGTGCATTTTGGGTTTCTGTACAAGGTGTTTTTTTAATAGAAAAGTAATGTTGATTATGAAACTGCACATAATTATGGACTAAGAGGAGAGAGAGCTCCTCACCTGGCTTAAATCCACCTTGGGCTCAAAGCAGCTCTGAGGTTTTGTGCAGGATCCCTCCAACAAATACTGCCTGTGTTGCAGAAGAGCAACACTCTCTATTGCATCACCCCAATTCTTAGTCATTAGTGTGTGTTTCATGAACCAAGGCAGAGGGATTTTGTGAGATGGGACCAGTGCTCTTAGTCCCTCTTGTTGGACTGCTGTCTCCGTATGGCTATCACATAAGGGCGGGCTTCCTTTTTCCCTTGTCAGATTCCTCCTTTTGTCACTATCTGCCTCCCTTCGAAAGGAAGTCACACACAGAGAAAGACATTAATTATCTTCACATGCATGATGAGTTCCTCCGGAATTCCTCACTTCCTCTGGAGTGAACGTGAGCTGTGTGTGTGCGGGATACCAAGCTGGAGCCGTAGAAAGGGCTGAGCACATCAGCACTCTGGGCCTGCACATGCTGAGCATTGATCTGACCATTCTTGTGTGGGCCACAATTAGAAGAGATTTTAAAGTAACATCTGCTGAGTTCCTGTTAATACCCTGTTGAAAAATACCCTTTGGAAATAACTGGAAATGGATTCGTTGCCATAATTTGCACCAGCTTACAGAGTTTCAGCAGGGAATTCGCCAGCAATTAAAACAATGGCTAGATATATGTCAGGAAAAATGCTTTTGCATTTGGTAGACTGCAGATGTTTAGTGGATACATGCTACACAGTTTTTTATGAAGACCTGGGTTTGGTGCTGCTCATGCATGTTCCCTAGAAAGGTCTCTGTGTCGTTTCCTTGGAGCATGGCTTTAGGGCTGTGTTGGCTGATGCAGGAAAAACAATGGTGCTACAGGTGTTTTTGCTGAAGAGCTCCCTTCAGTGAAGTCTTATAGGTCCCTGTCTGTCTCGTGCGGTCATTTCCATGCTTGTCATGTGACACAGAAAGATCTCAATGCTAGGGAGAAAAGCTTAGAATCTGTTGCAAATCTGAAGTGGGTTTCTTCCACTCATATGAGAGATCGCAGCTGGAGGCTGAAGCAAAGTCAAATTCCTTTGAAGTGCTGAATAAAGAGCACCAACCTTCAAGAGGAGGAAATAAGACAATGCCCAAATCTTACTGACATGTAAAAGACACATTGTTAGCTGCTGGAAAAAAGGTTGGGTTTGGTGGTTTTTTGTTTTTCAAATAATATATTTTCTCCAGCCCCCATCCTGCCATTCCCTTAAAGTTTTTCACATTATAACAAACAGTTTTACTTTTTTGTTTAATTGGAGCCAAATAATTCCATGCAGCACTTCCAAAACTAAGTAGAAATACCCAGCTGGACTTTGATCTCAAGTCTATCAATAAATGAAAAAAGACAGCTCAAATAAGTAAAGGTACCACTACCAGTGGCTATTACTGCTGTGAATAATTTTAAGCTTTTGTGCAACTGCATTTGTTTCTCCTTTTCTAATCCCTAAACCATCATGTGTTTAGAGTATAGAAATAGAGCCTTTTATATGTCAGGACTCTATAATAAAGTATGGGGAAATCCAGCAACTAAAAAAAAAAAGATATGTGTGGGCAAACTTAATTTTGCCTAAAGAATGTAACTTTCTGCTTTTTAATTTCTGGTGCAAATACAGCAAACGTGCAATTAAGCCTTCTAGAAGGTCTGTAGGGCTGGTTTTGTACTCCTTCCTTGGAACACAATAAATACAAATAGTAATCACAGGTTTAATGAGTGTAATCTATCATAAAATACCTAACAAAACACTATGTGCAGTATTACCTTCTGATTCATGCTTCAAATATTCCAGCTGCATTAAAGGAGCACGGCAATTGCTGAGTACCTACCGAGGCAGGAAGGAGAGAAGAGTCTTCTGAATAAGTAAACAGTGTGTATCTGTATGATAAACAAGAAGGCTTATGCAAAATTCATTTTGCTCTCATGGAGGTGAGTGGAAGCATCTCGCTGATTGCAGGTGCTTTCCCTGATGCTGCACTGAGGCCTAATTTATGTAAAACCTTTTCAAGAGATCACACTGAATCTCCAACAGGATATTTAGAGGAGGTTGCCGAATTACAAGCGGTGAGACTCAATATTTGTCTTGCCTGCGTCTCTGTGGGAATTCTTATCCGTGTCTTTGTTCTCTTACGTCTTATTCACTTCAGGTTTCTCACCTGTGCATTTACCTTGCAAAAAATGTATGGAATACCCGGTTTGCATGAAGTCAGAAGCTGAAGGGAGAGTTACTGTAGAGCCAATTATGCAGGCTGTTGTTCTACACTTACTCCTTCATGAAACACATGAGGGACCAATCTGAAAAGTCTAGCTCTGTGAATCTTTTGGGGAAGCTATTGACACTGGATAACACTAAAATAGATTTAAACTGAAGTTTCTGGCCAGAGTTACTCAAAGCTTGCAAACTTGGAATTGGGGAGCTTTTTCAGCCTAGGATTAAATCAAACCTGGCACTGCTTGTGACTTCAAGCAGAACTTGCTGACCTTTAGGTTACTTTAATCCTGTTGCTTAACTTCTCACCTCCCTGAAATGTTAGGAGACATTGTTGCTTGAGAAGCAGACAGTTGAAAAGATAGAGTAAATGTGATTCTCAAAGGATTAACACTTTCTGCTAGGACAAATGCATAAATGTAATTATTTTTCTAGTTTCTTCCTGAGCATACAGAACAGTATGCTGCGGGGGAAGTACCTTGCCTTGGTAGAAAGCTGAGTTTTGTGCATGGACATGATCTGCAGACCCAATTGCTGCGCCTTTTCTATAGAAAATGACACCTATTTGAAACCCAAGCGTTGCAACTGCTGCAGGCCATCTCTTTGGCTTTCCTTTGGTTTGCATTGGTTAAACCCACTACGGAATCAGCTAAAGGAACTGACTACTGAAAAAGCTTACCTGAATTTCTCTTCAGCTGGCTTGCAGTGCAGTGTTGTTTCCAAGTGATCTGCCAGTCTGACATCAGTATTAAATAGAATATCACACCTCATGGACTAACCATCTGATTCATTGTGACAGTTTTTTTCCTCTAATGTTTGAAGTTGTAATTAAGGGAGGAACATGTGGGAGAGAGAATAAAAGTCAAGAGATAAAATAAGAAATTGGATTGCAAAGGCAAGGAAAGAACCTTGTAATTTATTACTCTTAAGAGAAATACGGAACAATTGCTCTTAAAACCAATACTAACTGCGCAAATGGTTGTATATCCTGATTAAGTGACCCCAAAACATTCTGATTGATTTTGTTTAAATCTGGAGTGTTCTATCAACTTTTTTTCATATGCTTGTAGAAACTTGGCCAATTAAATAATAAATGCAAGGAGAAATGCTCTTTATGATTTCAATGGATAAACACTCCAGAGTGAACGTGAGCCGTGTGTGTGGGGGGATACCAAGCTGGAGCTGTAGAAAGGGCTGAGCACATCAGCACTCAGCCTGCACATGCTGAGCATTGATCTGACCATTCTTGTGTGGGCCACAATTAGAAGAGATTTTAAACTAACATCTGCTGCAACTTAGCTTCTGTTTTGTACTGAGAGGGCATTAGTCAGAGCT
>VZRR01027745.1:318033-437773 GCA_013398015.1 Oreocharis arfaki | reverse complement strand
AGCGGTGAGACTCAATATTTGTCTTGCCTGCGTCTCTGTGGGAATTCTTATCCGTGTCTTTGTTCTCTTACGTCTTATTCACTTCAGGTTTCTCACCTGTGCATTTACCTTGCAAAAAATGTATGGAATACCCGGTTTGCATGAAGTCAGAAGCTGAAGGGAGAGTTACTGTAGAGCCAATTATGCAGGCTGTTGTTCTACACTTACTCCTTCATGAAACACATGAGGGACCAATCTGAAATGTCTAGCTCTGTGAATCTTTTGGGGAAGCTATTGACACTGGATAACACTAAAATAGATTTAAACTGAAGTTTCTGGCCAGAGTTACTCAAAGCTTGCAAACTTGGAATTGGGGAGCTTTTTCAGCCTAGGATTAAATCAAACCTGGCACTGCTTGTGACTTCAAGCAGAACTTGCTGACCTTTAGGTTACTTTAATCCTGTTGCTTAACTTCTCACCTCCCTGAAATGTTAGGAGACATTGTTGCTTGAGAAGCAGACAGTTGAAAAGATAGAGTAAATGTGATTCTCAAAGGATTAACACTTTCTGCTAGGACAAATGCATAAATGTAATTATTTTTCTAGTTTCTTCCTGAGCATACAGAACAGTATGCTGCGGGGGAAGTACCTTGCCTTGGTAGAAAGCTGAGTTTTGTGCATGGACATGATCTGTAGACCCAATTGCTGCGCCTTTTCTATAGAAAATGACACCTATTTGAAACCCAAGCGTTGCAACTGCTGCAGGCCATCTCTTTGGCTTTCCTTTGGTTTGCATTGGTTAAGCCCACTACGGAATCAGCTAAAGGAACTGACTACTGAAAAAGCTTACCTGAATTTCTCTTCAGCTGGCTTGCAGTGCAGTGTTGTTTCCAAGTGATCTGCCAGTCTGACATCAGTATTAAATAGAATATCACACCTCATGGACTAACCATCTGATTCATTGTGACAGTTTTTTTCCTCTAATGTTTGAAGTTGTAATTAAGGGAGGAACATGTGGGAGAGAGAATAAAAGTCAAGAGATAAAATAAGAAATTGGATTGCAAAGGCAAGGAAAGAACCTTGTAATTTATTACTCTTAAGAGAAATACGGAACAATTGCTCTTAAAACCAATACTAACTGCGCAAATGGTTGTATTGATTAAGTGACCCCAAAACATTCATTCTGATTTTATTTAAATCTGGAGTGTTCTCTCAACTTTTTTTCATATGCTTGTAGAAACTTGGCCAATTAAATAATAAGTGCAAGGAGAAATGCTCTTTATGATTTCAATGGATAAACACTCCAGAGTGAACGTGAGCTGTGTGTGTGGGGGGGATACCAAGCTGGAGCAGTAGAAAGGGCTGAGCACATCAGCACTCAGCCTGCACATGCTGAGCATTGATCTGACCATTCTTGTGTGGGCCACAATTAGAAGAGATTTTAAAGTAACATCTGCTGCAACTTAGCTTCTGTTTTGTACTGAGAGGGCATTAGTCAGAGCTTGTTACAGGCAGATGAATTTTTGGAATAATTTGGCTCACTGAAGAGCAGTGTCAGTGAATTCAGTTTCATTAGACTGAAGGTTGATTTGTCTCTGAAAAATAATACTGGTTTATATGGAAACAGTGGCACTTTCAGTCACAGGTGGTTTTTAAACACCAAAGTGAAGCCATTCCCTCTAAAAATATAATGGGGTTGTTAAAGACTTTAGTTCAATATCAGTTATGGGTTTACTTCCTTTACAGCTATTAAGATGGAGAAGTTCTGTTGCATGGGTCAGAGTACACAGGCTCTGGAAGAGGTGATGGAAAACTTCCGGCAGGCAATAGTCTTCCACCTTTTATAGCTTTACATAAAGGCTGTTGAACAAACTAATTTGGCTTTTTATGGCAGCAGTGGCCTCTGTGTGGTTCATATCAGAGACATTTAGACATTTTGCCCACCTTGCTATGCCTGCCTGGCATGACTTGGACCCCATGGTGACAGGATCTCTTTAAGTTGTAACTACGAAGTACCTCTCAATCCACCTCTCCAATTTCTAAGCTGTTTGAACACAATAATTTATCAAGTAGAGCATCCTTCTTAATAATAAAGTTTGGCATGGGGACTCTTAGCAAGTCCTTGTTAAAAGCTGTAACTTGCTGCATCTCATAACTTGTACTTGGCTGTGTGGGGAGGGCTGGGGAGGAGTGTCACCCCACACAGGCCCACGCTCTTTCCTGGGATGGGTGTGGGCAGGAATGAGAAAACGTGCTGAACCTATCCCAGGCGACATGCCCCTGGGGAACTGGTTATTTTCTCACAGTACTGGGGCCATCCATGTGAGTTTAATCACTTCTTCAAAGCAATGTCTTCTACTGGATGACCAAACTTTTTGAAAGCGTGCTAAATGCTGTGGCTCATGTTGCTTAGAGTAGATAGAAGAATGAGGCTTATTCCTCGAGATTCTTACAGCAGAGCTATGTGGATAACAGAGTGCTACTCTGCAGTCCCGTGGGATACTTTTGTTTTCAGTGGCCTTAGTGACAAGCTCACATGGAAGTGAAATCCTGGAAAAGAGGACTTGTCTGGGAGCTTCCTTGTCCTGTGGCATCCCCCTTTCAGCCATTTCCTAGCCTTTTCCAGTGGCTTCTGTTACCACTAGTGCAGACAGGCTTGGAAAACCCTAAGGGGAGAAGGGAAAATTTGTTTGCTCAAGAACTCAACATTGTTCTTAAATGCCTGCGTGCTGCTAAGAACAGTGGGGTTTAATATGATTTAAGACCATTCATTCCAACTTCCTGTTCACCTGGGGTGCCTAGCAAGCAGGGAGAAGGCACATCCTTCGAGACCTGTGCTTGTACCATCATGTGGTCTCCTCCAAATTCAGACTAGTCCAGATCTCTGATACAAAACCAGAAAATTCGCTGCCTCTGAGAGGGTGGCTCTGCAACAACTTTTGATTTACAGCACGTTGGCTGTTGCTCGGTAATTATTCTGTGTGGGTTTTACTGCTTGGCAAATGAAAGATCACTCGTTCCTCAGCTACTGCTGGGTAAGAGCTGGCACACAGCAAATGCCATGGCTTTGGCTGAGGGGCTGTGAATCTAAAAGAGAGATAGCTTGCACTCTGGTCTGCAGGCTGTCATCTCAAACTAGTGAGGCATATTCATACAGTGCAGGCACCTTTCTGTTTTCCAGACAGGGATTTTGATATTGAATAAAATTTGCTATCCGTTATTCTTCCAACACGGAGGGTTTGAAATTTCTCCTAATGGGACCTTCTCCTAATGGGCTTGATTTTAAACCTGCTGTAATCTTTCTTCTTACTGTGAGGTGAAAGAAAATAAGACAACTAGTAGCAAAACTAAATATGTATTGAAAATGGACTTAAGCCTCTAACCAGTGAAACTTGTAGTGCATCGTGAGAGTTCGCATCTACGTTTGCAGACATCATCTATGTTCTGGTTAATGTAAATAAATGCAATGTTCTCATGTTGCCTTTCCCTGAGGGCAGCTGTGTGAACGCAGAGATAACACTTCCCCTCTCCCTAGTAAACTGCTTTAGGCACTGACAGTCACAACCTGGAAGTAGAGCTCTGTCTAGGGGAGTCTGATCCCAGTAGTAACACTCCATGGTATAAATGACTGGGTTTGGATCGAGTACTTATGTCACTTGCAGGATGACACTGAGATTTTAGTTGCTCGCTTAGGTAAAAAAGCAACTTCTAAACCAGATAAAATTAGGTAGGACCATGTCCTTATGGTCTTGTCCCTATGCTGAAATACATAATTACCATTGTAATTAGGCAAATGTCTCCAACTTGTCATCTTTAGAAGAGAGCAATACCTTACTGTTCATATACAACAGTAAAACTAAAAAAAAGGCCACATTTTGGTGCCCATCTGCACAGCTAAAAATGAATATTCAAAGTGTGAGATGGGGGCAATTGGTATTAAGGCTCCAGTCAGATACTCCCATGTGTGCACTGGCTGGTGCTTGACAGACCCTTCTAAAAGGAAGGTGTGCTTGCAATATTATGTTGCTGTAACATATGAATAATAAATATAACATCGGGGGAAATGAAAAAGCAGAGCTTGCAGGTATGCCAGGACTAATCTAGAATTTGGGGATGGGATAGTTAAATATTTTTGCATGAAAAAAACGATATGAGCAGAGCTGCATTTTTGTATATATATTGCATAATTTAAAAAAACCCCAACTCTTCTCAAAGGGCGCTAAAATGGGTATGAATTACATCAGCTCTTACTGAAAGCACTTTTACACAAGCAGTGCAGCATTTTTTGTACACAAGCAGCCAGATTCTCTGTTACAAGGAGGGTAAGATTTACTAATCAGTCCTAATTTCCTGTTGAGGATTTCGTTGGCTTTTTTGCCAGAGCAGGCATGATTCGGAGATGTAGACTAAACCAGTGAATTTCTCCAATGCCTCCCTATTGCAATAAATTACACAAACCTGGTGCTAAGCTATGTGTAATGGATTATTTAGAAGATCAGTAAACTCCTTGTGTCTGTATCTGTAAGCATGACCATTAAATACTCAAAATCTTAGTAAAGCTCTAATAGCAGTTGAAAGGGAGGAAAATGACACTTTTTTTCATAAAGAACAGCTATTTGGATCTTCTATTCTGGAGGTGAAAACAGTACAGTGTTTCCTTTTGTTTTAGTAGGAGGAAGAGGGATCTAGATGAAGCATGTCAAAACAAAAAGAACATCTGTCAACTACAACTATGTTTTTTCTTTTTACCCTACAGTAAATATTCCTTTTCCAAACTCGTGCAGCTTTAAGGGAGATGTGGCATGAGTACAGCTTCACAGGGTCTTAAAATGCTGGAGAACAGGTTGGGGGCGCTGAGTGTGAGTGCATTGCTCAACAAATGCATGAAGTCAAGTCAGAAGAAGCAAAAGCCCTAGTGCCTAACAGGTACTCCTTGTAACTTGTAATTAATTTACTTCACTGCAATAATTTTCTGATTCTGTTTTCTTCTGGGGCATGACCCATAAAATTTATTGGCAAACAAATTCCAACGTAGGCATATTCTGACCAATAAAGCATCCAGTGTAATGGGCAGGTAGCCTTGAAAATCTGCACTTATATCAAATGGGATCCACTTGTGCTGTTCTGCTAAGCCTTTTCTTCAGCTTCCTTAAAGTTGCTTTGATTATTGTTGAGAGATGAGTGGCTGATCCATTCTTTCCAAAGGGTGGAGCAGGGCATCCTGGAGCCCTCTGTGAATCACTGCTTCTGCAGAGCTGGTTTCCTTTTGCTAATTCAGCAGGGGCAGGAGGAGAGTGCAAGCTCCTGCTGTTTTCAAGATGCCTCTCACAGCACTGATCCCTGGTAACAAAGCCACCTGTTACTCCTGACCTTCCAATGGATTTCAAAAGAGCATCTGAATGCTTGCATTTGGTACCAGGGCTTGTAGTGTCCATTTGTTCCTTTCTTCTTTCATTATTTTTCCTTTCTTTCTAATTTTAGCCTGAAAAATGCTGTTTCCCCTATCTTTAAGAAATCAGGCTGAAACATGGCGTACATCATAAATAAACCCACGGTTGAATTGAAACAAGATTTGGAATTCCTTCCTTGTAGTTGTTTTCTTGTATACACCTCGTTCCAGACTAAAATGAGAGCAGAGTACAGCAGCCCCTGCTGCTGAGATAAGTGGCTTTTTCCTACTGATAGCTGGGGATGAGCATTCTGTGAGCTGGGGTGACAACCATAGGCTGGTCCCATGGTGGTCTAAAGAATAGACAGGAACATAAGAACAGTGATGCAAATAGGTATAAGCATTCATTAGGGATGACTTTTTTCCCCCAAGTCCAGTGGCTGAGGCATATCCTGAGGTACATTTATGAACGTGTACTTCCTAATATGTATGCATGTCAAATATGCTTTCAAATGGATGAATTCCTGGCATCAACTATATTTTTAGCAACACTTGCAGTGACTAATTTATATGCATTTGCTTTCCATCAAGCTTGCCTTTTGGGTTCACTCTTTGTATTTTGAAGTTATAGGTGATAGGCATGTCAAGTCAATACTTTCTGTATCTTCAGATATATTCTGGTGTTATTCTTTCTCGCTTGACTTTCTGATTTTAGGAGTAAGTAAACCCTTCCCCCTTCCCAGTCTTTCACAATTGCCCATCATGCAAGTCATTTGCACATGGAAGACATGGAAAAGAACAACAGATTTTGAAGACTCTGTATGTGGAAGTGGTTTCAACCATATTTTCCATAGAGGAAAAAACTAATTTTTTTCTATAAATAACAATGTGTTTTCAGCTTTATCCTCCATCATTTTCTTACTTCAGTGTAAGATTTTTGTTGATGCTTTAGCAAGAATTGCAGATTCAGCAGATCACTCTTATTGATCCACTTAAAGTGATTGCCAAGTATTTCTTAAAAGTTACTCATCCTGGAGAAACCATGCATGGTTTACTCAGACTGGGAACAAAAATGCACCCGATTTCGGAACGTGAACTCAGCCTGGCATTTTGTTGCCTTATCACTTCCGTCCTGGAGCTCAACAGCATCTTTTCTTCCAGGCTTACTGTGTACCTTGGTTTATCAACACGTCAGTGCTGGTCAGAAGTTAGCTATGCTCACTGGGTCTGTGGAATCAGCACTCCTCGGCTGCCCCACACAGCCCAGTTAGCTCTGCCCCTGTTTCTGGGATGATGAGTTAAATGTGTGTCAGCCACACTCTCTGCAGATGGGACCTGGACAAGCAGCGACTTCAGCCTGCATTCGGGGCAGGCATTGCAAGCACTTTGTACAAGAGCTGTAGATCCCAAGCCTGACAAGAAGTTGAAGCTATGCTGTGATGCCAATTAAGAAGTGGGCTACTAGCAAGAATACAATTGGTCAAAAACAATTTGCCAAAATTACAAAAGAATGTTGAGCAGATATATTATCTGGATGAATACTGGGGCTAACAAAGAATGTATCAGCTGAAATGGTAATCATAAATTATGCTTTCACATCTAGTGTTGGGGCTGACAAGTGCAGTTATATGTGCTGAGTTAGGCCTTCTCTGTTTCTTTATAATTCAAGTATTTTGGAGGCTTTAGTTTACTGCCCTTAAGACTGGGAGAACTTCGTGCATCATCCATTGTTTGCTCCCACTGCTGAAGCACTCCACTTCCTCATACATTAGTGCTTTAAAACCCCCAAACTTTCAGACTCCCTCCTCTCTCCTCTCCTCCCAAGCTCCTGCCTGAACCTTGCATGTGTCTGAATTATCCTGATACATTCATTACCATGGCCTTCAAAGGCACAGGCTCCTCTGATGAGGCAGGGCTCTGCTGGTTTTACTACAATGCAGTTGTGTGAATGTAGGGGAGAGAAAGAAAAGATCGTCTCTGACAATATGATTTATTATAAAATAATTTGATAGCACAGCTGCTGGTGTTTCTCTGCTAATTCACATTTTGCAGTGAACACGATAAGAAGCCGTTTCATCTAATGCAAGGTACTAATTTAAAGCCCTCTCTCCTTAGGTTGTGGATATTTAAAAAAAAAAAAGTAATTTACAGGGGTCCTCTAGAGGTTACTGCATCCCAAAGTATGTTATGAAATTTCAGTTTAAAAATTATGAACAAACAGTCTAGGTTAATGTTTCTTTGTCTGCCCATAGAGATTAGCACCAGGCTGAATTGTTATAACATGTTAATCACTGGCAAGGGTAGTTTCAAAATGAATGGCTTTTAAGCCTCATTTATTTAAATATCTTAAACCATCTGAAGAGTGCTCTCCCCATTACTAACTGCCTGTGGTGCTGCTCAGAAATACCTTATATTTGCTAGATGCCTTTCACAGTGAAAAATTAAACTCCAGGAGGCTCGCAGTGGATGTGGGTAACATGAATTCACCCAGCCAGCCAGGAGGGCCACCCGTGTCCTGGGGTGCCTCAGGCACAGCATCACCAGCCAGGCAAGGGGATTGTCCCCCTCTGCTCTGCACTGGGGCAGCCTCATTTTAAATATTGTGTGCAGTTTTGAGTGCCACAATACAAAAAAGGCATTAAACTATTACAGAGCCCCCAAAGAAGGGCCACAAGGATGGTGAAGGGTCTGGAGGGGAAACCTTATGAGGAGTGGCTGAGGTCACTTGGTCTCTTCAGCCTGGAGGAGACGGAGGGGAGACCTCATTGAGGTCAGCTGATGATGAGGACCACCTCATGTGGTCTTCAACATCCTCAAGAGGGGAAAAGCAGGGGCAGACACGGACCTGTTCTCTGTGGTGACCAGTGACAGGACCTGAGGGAATGGCCTGAAGTTGTGTCAGGGGAGGTTTAGGTTGGATATTAGAAAAAACTTTGTCACCCAGAGGGTGTTTGGGCACTGGAACAGGCTCCCCTGGGCAGTGGTCGCAGCACCAGCCTGGCAGAGCTCAAGAAGCATTTGGACAATGCTCTCAGGCACAGGGAGTGACTCTTGGGGTGTCCTATGCAGCGCCAGGAACTGGACTCCGTCCTTGTGGGTCCCTTCCAACTCAGCTTACTCTGTGATGCTTGCGACACAGCCAGCTGTTGAACTGAAGAGGTGCCACGCATTTCAGCACCTAGTAAACAATTTAAGGTACAATCATCATAAAAAGAAGCTTTTAATTTTGGTGCAAGCTTTCTGGTTTTCTCTGTCCTTGACAAGATATCTGGCATATGCTGTAACATTCTTAAGCCTTAGCCTTGCAGATACAGGCTTTCTATTTGAGCAGATTTATGCCTTTTAGAAGTTTAAAGTAGCTGATTACTGAAGAGAGCTGAGAGGGTTGAATTTCCAAATGACTATAGGCCTGAAGATGGTCAGCTTCTCAGAACTGAGCTTGCAGGTGTTGCATCCCTAATTCCATACAAATGGGTGTTTAGTCCTTCCTGCAGTGCAGCCAGAGTTCAATGCCTCAGAGGGCTGGAACTGCTGCTGTGATGCCAAAGCACTCAAGTTAGAGGACACACGTGTCCACTGGGCTCCAAGTGCAGTGCTTGGATTTGGGGTGAGCTTAGCATTCTCAGTCCTTGTGAGAGCACTACTCCCAAGGACAAAATCTTCCAAGGTGTTCTATGCATGCCCCTGTGGCGGTGTGGTGGCAGCCACACTGGCTGTGGCCATCCCGAAAAAGTTCCAGGTGGCATTTTGCAATCCCAGCATAGACTTCAGCTACAAGCAGCAGCTGCTGTGCTCGGGTAACGCACCCTGCTGCCCGAATCCCAGCTGGGGCTTGAACAGCAGCAGCAGCATCATCCTTCTCTTCCCTCCTCACTTCTTTAAAAGGGAGAGTAAACGGCGCAATATAGTCCTAGCAGGTAGTCACCACGTTTGAAACTGGCATACTTATTTAGTGCTCTGTATAATTTAGAAACTTGGTTTAATTCATTCAGGGTTGAAAGCCTTCATTTGATCGTTATTCTTCCATGCTTTGCATATCATGTTGCTCTACAATCTTTTGTGTTCACTGCTGGTTATCTAGCTGGGTTGTAACCCATCCCCTCTGCTACACTGAGACATAATGATTCATCAGAAACCCATGTCTACTGAGAAAATCAAAGAGATTTAAAATGGCACTTTCAATCTGTCGCAGCAATGGGGGCTATTACACTCTGGTTGCTGGAGAATTTAATGTAGTGTGTGTCACGGCAATCAGCTGAGCGCATCAGCCGATAAGATTGTGGGTTTCATCCTGAAGAGATGGTGAACTGTCAAATAATGAAGATAAAGTGAGGGAATTATGCCATTCCAGCTATTATGCTCCTTGTCCGTGACCCATCATGTCTTTCCTTTGCTGTTGCATGCTTTGTGTTGTGCTGGCGATGCTCAGGTCCATCAAGAGGGTCTCTGAGAGCTTGAAATACTCCTTGCAGGACTGTTCTTGCAGCCCAGTGCTGGGTGGGCTGGATTCTTTGCTATGTGAGGCACAACTGTACTGTCTTGAATTCGGCCTTGAACCCTGAGGGAAAAGGGCAAAAAAGCTGCTAGAAAAACATGAGGCAGAGAAAAGTGGGCCCAGATGTGCCTGAATGTCACCGTTCTGATGGTGCCTGTAGAAGATGAATGCTTTCTCTCCTGAATTTTTGTTGTATTGAATTTCTTCAGTAATGGCTCTTTCTTAGGATGTGAGGTATCACATGACTGATTAGAATTTTCAGCATCACATGACTGCAGCATCTCTTACGAGGAAAGGCTGAGGCTGCTGGGCTTGGTCAGCCTGGAGAAGAGAAGACATAGGGGATCTTATCAACGCATACAAATATCTCAGGGATGGGGTGAGACTCTTTTCAGTAGTGTCCAGTGATGGCACTGGAAGCTCCATCTGAATATGTGGAAAAACTTTACTTTGAGGGTGACAGAGCGCCAGAACAGGCTGCCCAGAGAGCTTGTGGGATCTCCTCTGGAGATATTTAAAACCCACCTGGAAGGGATCCTGTACAATCTGCTGCAGGTGAACCTCTGTAGCAGTGCGGTTGAACTAGATGATCTCTGGAGATCCCTTCCAACCCCAACCATTCCCTGACTCTCCCTTTGCCTGTATTTGCTCATGAATTTGGGCTGTTGAATAAAATCCAGGGAGCTGCAGTGGAGGTGCTATCAGCATGAGCCTGCCCTAGGAGGAGCTGATCAGTGTGACTCTCCGGGCTCAGCAGTGGAAGGCTTGTGCTCTCTAAGGTGCTGGTGAGGCCATGGGCAGAGTTGGCTGCAGCTGAGCACAGAGACCCTGGCAGCTGCCTTTGTCTCTGGAAAGGATGGTAGGGATTTTCACAATATTGCTGTACAACGGGTCTGCTGGGTGAGCAGGGTTATCGCCAACTCAGGGACTGTAATAGGGAGATGCCTTTTCCATGGCTTTTAAGGCTGATCTCTTCAAGTGCAGACTCTTCCATTTCAGCTGCCTTTAGTTCCTTCAGAAAGACCACTTTCCATGTTTGATGGTTACCAGTGCTGTCCCTGGATCTAAAATCAGCAACAATTTGATCTTGCAGGTAGTTCCCTGGGGGCTGCTTTAGCGGCTTTGCGAGAGTGAGCTTGAACGCTGGCACATTACTTGTGTGTGTGCTGCAAACCTGGGACAGTCCATCTTGAGGCCTTTCAGAGTCTTCTCTCTCCACTGCTCCTCTTGTTCTGTCAGCACTGGAACTCAGAAGCTGTTGCTGTAATTGGGGATGTGTGTGTGCAGCTGGGCTGCCAGCAAGGAACAGATGTGGGCGAGTGGCTGAGGGAGCATGAATGAATGATGGAACACAGGCAAAGGCAACAAAAGCTGTGGGTGGAAAGGCAAGGCTTGGAGACAGCTCACCCACCACTTGAATATGTTCTTTACAACGAGGTATACAAGCAAGAAGAGGATGGAGGGGTCTTTACTCCCCTAGCTGTTGGAATCCAATGTGGTTTTGTCTTGGACGTACTTTTGCTTCTATGCTCCCTTTAGGAATGGGAAAAATGCCCTGGTTACCAATGTTCTTAAAAATGTACTTAAATTTCCTGAATAAATAAAACTGCAGCTTCCGTGGTGAGTGCAGGGAGCCTTGCTTGACTTAATGCTCCATGGAAAGCTGCTAGATAAGGAGAGCTTGGCTGTGTGAGACTGAGCAAGCAAGTGACTATGGGCTTTTCTGATATCCTGAAACCCAAAGTGTTTAGCAAATAGATTAGGTCAGTGAAGCAAAACAGACATGCGGATGTTTCATTAGTCTGTTTAGTTTGATGCTATCTGTGACTTATTCATGGGGAGAAAAAGAAAAAGAGTGTTTCCCACCATTGAGCTGGTTTCTCTCTGGGCTATGTTGTGGTTTGGCTGCAGCTGGCTTGCAGAAGTTTAAGGGAGAATAAAAAAGGAAACTTCTGCGTGGCTGCAGAAGGGTTGGCTGGCGTGCCATGGGGAAAAAGCACGTCCTTTTTGGCCTTCTGGGAAGGAAACCAAGCAGAAGGGAGATGTAAGAAGTGTGTGGGTGGATATCAGCTTTTCTTCCTCAAGGCATATAGCAAGCAAAGATGGGAGGGAATCGAGGAGGGGGGGTGCTAGGCTCAGCTGTTCCTACAGATGCAGTAAGTGCTGGAGAGAGGTTGAGTAGGAGAGAAACAAACATTATTGTGTGGCTTCCTTTGAACTAGGGGACTCACGTGCTTTCTTGTAGTGCAAAACTTGTTCTAGCCCTATCTAATCTCATTTGCTTTGATTTTAGTTTATGTTAATTCGGTATTCTGTGGAAAATGGTGTGATATCTCAAATGCCTTCTGTCAGCTGCCTGTTAAATCAGGTATCTTGTGCTCTTCATTGGGGGTTACTCTGTGACCTTAGAGTTAATAACCTTGCAAGTGAACTAAACCAGTCTCCTCCCCACGGTAAAACAGTTTATTTTCACCCTGTTGTTGGTGTCACAGAATACGCCCACATTCTTACACGTGCAATTCAAGTCATGTGCTTCCTCAGGAGCACCACTGCAATTTTTTCCAATATTTTGTTGAAACATAAAGGGGCTGTTTAAATTAGCTTGGAGCAGTAGTGCTTGGTATAGTAACTCAGAATTTTTTAGAACTTTTCTTTGATTTCAGTTGGACAGTGATCAGAGAGGCTGTGCAGGTTAAGTTTCTGCTTTTTCTCCAGCAGGGTCATGAACACACTCTAAATTATGAGCTTTTACAATCCTAACTCTTAATCTGGGTTATTTGGTGCAAGTCAGACCCCTTGCATTCAAAGGTGAATTAGAGACTAGTCACCCCATAAAATTAAGAATCTCGGGGTGATAACGACCATCAGGCCTGGAAAACGGACTGACAGTATTGTGGCTGTGGCTGTGACATCTGGAACAGTCAAGTCTCTCCTCTGAATTATTAGCTGCTCTGTGCTGCAAATGGAAAGCTGTTCTTCCTGATGTTTAAACATCAGGAATTTGTCACTGTATTTCAACCTTTATCTGGTTAACTCTCATCCTAAGAAGGGACTAATGACAGCTCAGTCACTGCTCTGGATGAACTGGGAAATACCTGGAGGGAATATCCCTGCACAAGTGATGGTTAAACACCACTTTTTGTGCTGGGGTTAAGCTACTTGTCCCACCTGGGCAGAGGAAGGGAGCCTGATTAGGATCACAGAATTATTTGCTTACCTTGTTTGGTGAAATAGTACTACACCCTCCCTTCCCTTACAAGGCAAAATTGTGTTTTACAGCACTGGGCTGTAGGAAGTAATTCTGTTTCAAGCACCAGCAGAAGTGTAGCTTTCTCAAAGACTGTTTTGGGAAGCTGACCCGTGCTCTGGAGAGCTGATTTTGTTAGTATCCTGATCTCAGCTTAATTTTGCAAGCAGTTTGTGTTTTTACTCTGAAATGCCTCCACTGTGCAGTTTTGTTTATCTTTCAAGGCATACAATTAGGCACAAATCTGACATCTAATGTGTAAAACTGGTAAAAGAACAAGAACCGTGTTCAGATCACCAGTCAGAAACAGAATTCAAGATCTGGTTAATGACACTTGAGCAAAACAAACAAACAAACCCATAAAAATTGAGGAAACACATATTGTGTGGTGGCAATTGAGTTCAGTGCAAAGTATCCAGAAAATAAATAATCCTGCCCGAGAAGTGTTATAATGTATCTTTTCCTGAGACACCTTTTACAGTGTGCTCACATCTTGTAAAGTTCTGTTTTAGGTGGGCAGGAGAAAATAAGAAATGATGTGACAATGCTCAAATGGCAATGAAATTATCAGACCAGAAGAACGCTTCTACCTCTTTCTTCCTCTTGTTTCTGGAATTACCACAGGTGTCTGATACTGAGAAATAAAAATACTTAAGGCACTTTTCCCACAGGAGTTAGTGTGATTTTAGCCTCCTCTCAATAAACTAGGGCGAGTCAGGTATGGTATAAAGGCAACTTACAACTCATTCGATGGATTAAGAAGAGAAAGATCCTCTGTAGAACTGAGCAGAATTTTCTCACCTGTTTTGGTCTTATCACTTTTTGGTCACTTTTGCTTGCCAGAGCACTTCTATCATTGTTGGGCCTGATCCACTAAGTGAGATCGAAACTCTTGAACAGGAAGGCAGTGGAAATTGTGCAAGATAAAGAATGCACTGCAGTTTGTGGATTACCCTGTAGTACCTATGTGTGATTAGTATCAATCCCAAAGTTTTTGGTGTGTTAGGGCTTGAAAATGTGTGATTTTTTTGGTTTTAGAATTTTTTTTTAATTTTCTTTTTAGTGAGGAAGCTTGCTTGGCTCCAAAGGTAATTGATCAGTAGAGACAGCATCAGGGACTTAATTTGTTGCTTCCTGTGGTTATAGAGTCACTGAATCCACCCTAAAATAGAAGACTAATGTAAGTTCTTGACTGTATTGTCTGTGATGGAGTTTTTGACTAAAATGAAGGCTTCCCTCTTGTGGTAATGGTGCAATTTACCCCTTGCCTAATCCTTTCCCACTCCATCTTGGCTGCTTGTCTCTCCATACTTCCTTGTGTGCTGTGAGCCAGAACTATGACTGGGGAAAGTGGCAGCTGATGTGGGCTCTGTTTGGTGGCTGGCAGCTGCTGGCATTTGCTTGTCTTGGACTTGATGTCTAGGTTTTTGTCTAGATTTTGATGTCTAGTCAGATATCAGATTTGGGTGGAAAAGGGCATCTAAACCTACTAACATGGTAAATTGAGAGGGATGAGGTTACTTGCCATAATCTGTATGTTCAGTTACTTACTGCTACCTTGTGGTCCCTGATTCTTGTCTTCTGAGTGTGACTGAAACCTAAGCTGTAGGGCCCTGTATATTATGTCTGTGGGATCCTCATCTCCAGACTGAGGCCACGTGGGTGTTCCTGCAGTGCAATAAACAGCAATGGGTGTCCCAGCCCATGCCTTGCAGGTGGAAGTGCTTATGGTGACCTCAAAATCTACATCAAAGTTTAACAAGTCTGCTTTGTGATCTCTGTTTAAATTTGGGGGTGTTTTCTTTATCTATAAATATCTTTGTATGAAAAGACTTCTGATAACAGCACTTAATCTAGCAGAGGAAGGTATTGCAAGCACCAGACAAGATGACTGAATTACTCAAATCCATGCTAGGAAAAAGTCCTTCAGATAATTGGTAGACCTGTGTGTCCTGCCTTAAAACGCACTGGATCCAGAGTTACTTTCTGAGGAGTTGCTGTAACCCATCCAAGCTTCATAGCTTAGTGCCCTGGCGTGAAATCTTTTGGCCTGTCTTCTGCCAGGACTGAAACCACCAGTTCATAATGAAGTATTTTAGCATTAAAATTGATGAACTTTAATGCTGACTGATTAAAAACGCTTTTTGTATTTTATATGTTTTTTTAACCAGACCAGGTGCATTCTTTGTATAGATAGTAAGCTTCTTCTGGTGAACATTTTAGTACTGTATGCCACATGCATCTGCAAACAATTGCAGCTCATGAGTGTATTTTTTAGTGTTGGGCACCTCTGTTGGACCCCTACTGCCTGCATGCATGGAGGGTCCTTGCAGAAGTGAGCTGAGACCTGGGTACTTTATTCTTGTTTTGGTTTTTTTTTTTTTCTGTAAGAAGAAGCTGATCCAAGCCTTTGAAATGACTGTTGAGAGTTGACAGTGATGTTGGTACATGTCTTCTGATTTCTTGTACTCGGAGTCTGGCATAAACTGACTGCTGCTTTCCTGGGACCACTTTCTGCCTCCATTAAGCTTTTCCCTGCTCTCTTGATGCAGCTCTTGATTTCAGCTGCTGCATCCCAGTGTGTCTAGAGTGGCTGAGTATGTCCCTCCACCTTGCTTGTTGATGGCTTGTCTTGGGGCCTATTTCTGGGATGACTCACTTCAGCATTACTGAACTACACTCTGAAGTTTGTCAGGAAGAAAGTTGGTTACAGTAAATGAAGGGGATGAGCAGTCAGTCTACACGGTTCTGCCTCCTCTTTGTTACTCACACCCCCTCGAGCACTGTCAGGACAGCTCTTGTCATTTTGCTCCTGCTCTTATCACAGGAGAGGTTTTCTATGAAGACTGGAATGTCTCTTCGGCACCATGTACATTCCTGCACGGATTAGAGCTTCTTTAATAAAATGAAGGTAGGACTTGATATTTATTCTCAGTCTGCTGCATGTTACACTGGTGTTGAAATGCTGTGAGTATTTTTTCATGGGTGAACATCCAGCAAGGCCATGCCACTCTCTCATGGATGACAGGCTACATCCAAATGGTGAGTTACCTCAGCAAGAAGTAGACAACCTTTGAGCACTGCTGACTCACTGAAACCTCTCCTGTAATGAGGCTCCTGGCAAATCAAACTTGCTGATAACTGCAGTCACTGTGGATCTCTCTGCATTGTTTCCTTTCTCTTGGATGTCACTGTGTATAAGTATTTATTTTTCAATGAGTTATTGGTTCAAGTTTAATAGAATACATATTGCCAGCTGGAAGTGTGGAGTGGTGTTATTGCTGATGAGCTGGCTATTGAATCCCCTAGCTTACCACGAAACTAATATTTCAGCTATTTTAGCTAATATTTCAGAGCACCTACAACAGAGATCTTGCCTCAGCTAGGCTCTCAGGCTCCTGTGATTCACTTAATCCTTCATGCACTGCCTGACAGGCACTTGCCGATGTTCCCTGTTAGTGAAGCACGTTGGTTAGCAAAACTTCAGGGCTTCCTTTGTGTCAGAATGTCTGCTTAGAAACGTGTCTGAAGCTCAGTGGCACACCTTGAGGAAATGTATGGAAATCCTGCAGCAGAAAACATATTGTGAATACCGAGTATGAGAGGGGTGGGGAACAGACACTTTTATTTCTGTAGAAGTGTAATGATTTTACTTGTAGCTTGAACATAATTAACTACACTGAGATGAAGAAATTCCCTTTGGAGAAAGAAAAAAACCAAACCATCCATCCCTTCATTTCTCCTCTGGGGCCTTGGCTGGCTGCCTCAAAGTATGGGTGGGTGGGGATTCTGTGTGTGTAAACAAAACCCAAATGAACAACAGCCCTGTTTTCAACTTGTTGCTTAGCCATTGTGGAACTGAATACCATAGAAATTGCCTTGTTATGGATTACACACAATTTTTCAGGAGGACTTTGTAGACTGGCAACAGTTGATCTGGGTTTTGATGGGGTGTATTTTGTTTGGTTTTGGTTTTCGGTGTTCCACATTATCATATTGAGAGTCAGAGGAGACTAGAGTGATAAAACAAACAAATCTGTGCTGTAGCAGAAGTACTTCTTCATTAAAGTGACACTGCAAATCTTTCCTATCTATCTTCCCTTACTGTCTTGCATCCTTTTGAGACTGTACTTCAGTGACAGGGCAGAAGTAGCTGCCCCAGCCGCAGGAACTGAAACTACTCTTTGCTTTTTGCAGAACAGGGCTGTCCAAACCTGTAACGCTGGTGCTGCTGTACTTGGGACACCTAGAGGATGAAGCAGCAAAAGCAGAGACAGAAGCTGCTTTGCTATGGGTAATCCTAAACTATCCTGGGCTGAAAACTGTGGAGTATCACATTAGAGATGCAAATCCATGCATGCACATGGAGTGCACTTTTATTTCCTGAGGGGAGCTACCCTCAGGCTTCCTTGTGTGTTTGGCACTGTTGCTGTATTGTTGCACCCTATTTTTCCCTAGGAAAAACCACATTGTTTCCTTGATGTGTCTGTGCTTTATTTTCGCAAATTTCCAGTTCTGTAGTTTCTTACCATTGGCCACAACTCTCTGCATTGCCCAGTGTCCTGGGTTGCAGTATATTCTATTACCATCTTCATGAGCTGTGAAACCAGGTGGGGCAGTGCTTCTTTGCCTCCTCCCTCCGGGCTCGGTTCTGTTAATGGGAGCATTTGTGCCTTGCCAAAGGACTCATAGATAACAGACTCCAAACCATCTTCTGTTAATGGGCCCATCAGTGCCTCACTACCCCATTGTGAGATGCTCTGCCTGGGAGGGGGCACTGAACATTTCCCACTTGGATATAATCAGGGGTTTCTCAGGCAGAAGGGGCTTTCTCTCCGCTGGACTTCCAGAGGACGAGAGGCTGCATCGCTCGACCTTCAGGCGAGGACCAGGCCCTTTTCCACGGGACCGCTGTCTTCACCGGAGCTGCTGCACCCACCCTGCTCGCTGGTAGCCACCAGCGCTGCTGCCAGCTGTGATCAACCCTGCTTCGGGAGGGGAAGCTGCCAGCTGTGACCAGCGCTGCTCCAGGAGGAGAAGCTGCCGGCTGTGACCAGCGCTGCTCCAGGAGGAGAAGCTACCGGCTGTGACCAGCGCTGCTCCAGGAGGAGAAGCTACCGGCTGTGACCAGCGCTGCTCCAGGAGGAGAAGCTACCGGCTGTGACCAGCGCTGCTCCGAGAGGATAAGCTGCCTGGCAGTCGAGAAGGCTGCACTGGGTGACTGTGCTGTTTTGTAATAACTGCCATAGTCATTGCTGTTTATTGTTTTGTTTTGTTTTATATATATATAAATTAGTAAAGAACTGTTATTCCTATTTCTCATATCCTTGCCTGAAAGCCCCTTAATTTCAAAGTCATAATAATCCGGAGGGAAGGGGGTTACATCTCCCATTTCAAAGGGGGTTTCTGCCTCACTTAAACAGACGCCTGTCTTTCAAACCAAGACACCCAGGTGCCCTCTCACTGCAGCACGGGAGCCACAGCCTCTCCCTTGGCAGCACAGAGAGCACAAGGATCCCGCCTGAAAGTTTGGGAGGACTGACCCCCCCGCCCAGGAAAGGTCCCTTCATCTCCTCTGCTACAGAAACAAGCAACACATGGCAGCAAGGACAGCAGGTACCAACACGAAGAACCTTTTCATTTTTGTATTCTCCTTTCCATCTACATGTCAGCTCCTCAGGAATGCTTGCCAGGGCTACACCGACTAGCTAGGTTTGTAAGAATATAAATATTTTCGAGGGGAGAAAAAAGGACTTTAAGGGGAAAATAACAGCTTATTTTCATTTGGATTTCCAAATAATTCTCCCCACTCCCATTTCCGCATAGCCAGGTAAGTCTTACAACATCCCAGCTTCTCTCCTATAAAGCCTGGCAGTCTCCTGCCCCTCAGTTCACAGACACAGTCTCTATTTCCAGCTCTGGAATGCATTACACATTCCAGGGCTTTTGCTGTGGTTCAAATAGCTTTGTACGGTACACAAAGCTATGTTGCCACACTGATACAGCAGCCACTGAATATTCATGACTTCACAGCAATACATCTGCAGTATTTGTTGGGAGTGTTTCTAACGGAAATGCAGGTTTTCCCCAGAGAACAAATAATTTCCTGAAAATGTTTAATCAACCCATTCAAAAGAGAAAATAGATTTTTAATTAGTCTAAATCTATATGCTTTCAAGATTCTGTCATTATTTTAAAATCCCAACATTGGCTTTTTGGCTTATTTTTATTCCTAATAGTTCACTTGGCACAATAATTTACTGGGATTGGAAAAATAATGTGAGCCTTGAGGGCTTGAACTTCAAATCCATTCCCCTCTTCCAAATTTGGGTGTCACTTTAACATGTAGCTAAGCAGCAAAATGTATTTCTATTAAGGAGATTTTTTTTCCTTGTTTTTGTGCATGAAATAGGGCAAGTCATCTTGCATACTCTTGTATCATCACACACTCACTTGAATTTTGTAGAGTTACACTCTGGAAATGCAGACCATTATACCCATTAACCACATTTATTCCTTTACTGTTGCTGTGTTAATGCAGTAGAAAGTAATTTGGTTTTGTTCTGGATCTAATTTACCTTAGTCAACTTACTAAGCAAAACACAATATCCTCGTAAACCAAATACTTGTAATCACTTTAATGCATTAGTAGATAATTAGTACTGATTTACATAGTTGGGCTTAAGAAATTAGCTTTAATGTGAGTACAATTATTTAAACTGGTGATGAAATACAATTGTTCCTAGGAAAGACAAATTTTTACATGAAGTTAATACAAGAATATTTTAACAAAAAGCAAAAGCTAAATTTTATTTACTTTCACTTTGTAATCTTCATAACCTTTTACAATCTTCGTCTTCGGTGCATAAATTCTACTTTTAAACAACTTCTCAAGCACAACGGAAAAACTGAAATGACTTTAAAAATTATTAACCAAAGCACACAATATATCTTTATATAAATTGTCAGCTGTCATCTTGGAAAAAGAAAAAGAAAAGGTGTAAAATTCAGTGCTGAACTTACAGGAAATCTTATTAATTTGCTTTAGCGATGCTGGTCTTCTTCCAGAGTTGGTCCAGGTGAGAGATTCCAAGGCACTGGAAGTGCAGCAATGATCCCATGGCGGTGTCGCAGCAGGATGGGCTGGAGCCCGAGGCTGTCAGGGCACATCTGGAACACTTGTGGGATGCCAAGCAGAGGAAACTGCAGGAAGCTGCAGACGTGCAGCTGTCTGAAGAGTCTCACTGCAGGTAATGATGGAAAGTGCCTGTTACTCAATAGACTGGTCAGGTTTGTTCAGAAGAAGAGCAAACCGTACTTGTTGAAAGGAGTACAGGAGAATCAAAATCATTCTATTCCTTCAGGTCTATCAGCTGGATATCAATTCCCTTATCCTCCTCCCACCTTGGGTAAGGAAAATGTGATTCTCAGCTAAGTTAGCTAAGAACTTTGCATTGGAGTTGAAGACTCAACTGTCTGGGGAGTGAAAACAGGAGCAATAGAAAGGTAGGTCTGGAATGCTTATCTGCAATGTTTTGAAACAGTCAAACACTCACAAATCTCCCTGAAATTAGTCCTAAAAACCTGTGTTTTCTTTGAACCAATCTGAGGAGAGAAAAGAGCAAAAAAAAATTACGAAGAGGCCATACTTTGAAGAAGGGGAGAATCTTGGAGGTTGCTGTGGATAATTCACAAACAGAATTTATTGAATGTTCTGGATAAATTGTATTTGCAAGTTCTACCACTTCTAATTTACATTCTCTCTCCCACATAATGATTTTCTTAAAGTGACAGAAATCAGCTATTCTGATCCCAGGGGTAATTCCCCCTCTCCTCTTGCATGATTCATCTCACTTTAGCAATCTGGATTTCACAAGCGTCTCTTATATTACCCAGCTTTTTGTAATAGTTTTCTCCAGCCTCAGAGCTTTTAAAATTCAAAGCTTTTTTACTCATTAAGTGTAGGTGACTTCATCTCCACTCAAGGAAACAGCTCTGTTAGGAATGCCCATGTAGGAGTTAAGCTGCCTCTTGAAGAAGGAGCACTAATTTTTCATTTTCAGCTCATGTCATAAGACTTTTTTGTTCTTATGAGAAATCTTGAAAGGGGGGGGGTGGTGGTGCCTGAACAAGTGATTCAGAGGATAAGCAGCAGCAGAGGAGGTACCTATTGTTTTATGGTGTGGACACTGCACTCCAGCGAGCATGTGAGCAGTTGGCTCCAGAAATGAGACATGGACACAGTTCTTGCAAGCAACTTCCCTCTCCTTTACATGAGAGTAGGGTGGCAGAAGAGACCCCCATTGAAGATAATCCATTTTCAATGCCAAAAAAGTAATGCTACAACAGTAGCACACTGCACTCCCCTTGCTTGGAAAAGCTGGAGAGGCAAATTGAATCAAAGTAACTTAGCTAACAAAGCCTTTAAAATCACAATTGTCTTCAGGAATAAATTGCATCAATTTGCTACTGGGAACAAATATTACTTCATAATATTAATAATATGTCATAACAGCAAAAATATGAATACTATAATGATATATTGATATAATAGTAATATAATGAGATATGAATGGAAGCGCACAGGTAGCAGAGAGTAATAATTAAACCCCCCAAAGAGCTCATCAGATGCCCCAAACCCAAGAAACTCACTAGTACAATCATTGGAAAATTCTGCTGTTTGTGGAGACAGCATCATCACCTCTAAGCTTCCCAGCACTGAACTGACCATTGGTCTCATGTTTAATCTGGACACATCCTTATATCTATGGCTTTCAACTTTATTCAATATGTTTGATACTGCTTCTGAAACCAGGATGTAGGACTGGACTCTGATACAGCTTTTAGGTGCATACCCTGCCTTAGTGGCAATAACTAGCAGGAACTCTCTTCAGCTGCACCCACAAGTGTGCTCAGTGCCTCACTGCTTGCTCATCTGCCCCTCACTGAACAAGAATAGGTTGATAGCTGATAAAGAAGTTCTGCTACAAACCAGACTGAGGATAATGGTTTATCTTGTGAAAGCAGAGCCTCTGAGATGCACTTCCACCCTTCCTGTTAAACAAATGCACTCTGATGGAAAGACTCCACAAGTGTTTGTTTCCATGACAAAGAACATGTCTGTGCATGAGTGTATGTGCATTTGTATACCTGCTCTTACCTTGGGTAATTAGGCATCTGTTCCTTGTCTGTTGGGCTCCTAGTTGTAGACTAAAAAGAAAAAGATGCCATCAATAATAATTTAAATCAGTAAGTTAGGCTTGTGCAGAATATCTTTCAATGTTGAGTAATTCAGAAAACACATTTCTACGATGAATCACTTTTTATGTGCTTTTCTTCAAATATGAAGACAACACATGTCCCTGGGAGCAGGGGAGCAAGAGGCATTCACAGAAATAAGCAGTTGTTGTGTGGGAGAATGACATGAGGTGGATTTTGCACAGATCTTACTCCCAACAGCAAGGCTGGTCTCTCTTGATGGCAATTAGGAGAGGCAAGAGGTACATGGATATTCATTGTCTTGGTGAACTCCTGTCAGCAGTGGGACTGTGAGCTTGCCTCATGAAGACCTGACTTGGTGACAAAAAGGCAGGAAACCGATTTTTGTTATTTTCTAGACTTAAACTTTGAGCATCATGTGGAGCTAAGAAATTGGGAATAAGCCAAGCTAAAGATGTTCCTTCACAAGTCCAATGGACACTACCGTAAACTACCAGCAAGTGTTTTCAAAACTAGAAGTCCTGACTGAAACACTGTTGCAGTCATGAAGAAAAAAGCAGCTTTTCTATTACTTCCTCACTGTCCAAACATACAAAAGCTTGTATGTGCTTCAGGATCCTAAGGCATTTCAACTTTGCTAACTGGGTTGACTAAAGAAGTTTTAGTGCCTGTGGATCCAAATGCCAAAATTCGGGTCTGTCTTTGTCCATCCTCCTATTGCCCTAGCAGAGACAACAGAAACTGGTGGCTGTGCTCAAAAATATGAGGTGTTTTTTTTGTTTTCAGGGAACTCTACTTAGACACAACCTGCAAGCTGGAGAGGCATCGACTGATGAATAAGCAAGCTGTTAGCAACTTGGACTAAAAACAAGGCACTGATGAGGGCTGAGGAATGAAGCCAGACATTTTGGATAGCAAATGTAATCAATAACCTGCCAGTTTGTAGAATGTGCATAGTGCTCTTCTGGGTGTTTTTTGGCTCAAGAGGGGAAAGAGATTTGGTCTTTGGCAGCAAGTTGGGCATCTACAGATTTGGAAATCAAAATCTGGAAGAAGAAATTTTGTGGAGGATGCCTTTACTGCAGTGGATGACCTGGCTACTTACAGGAGCAGGTCAGTATTAAGCAGTCTACAGCAACAGCTAGTGAAGTGGCCCTTCTTGGATAGGAAGGCCACTTGCAGTGTTAGTACCTACTGATTTTAACAGCTAAGAAACAAATGCTTGCAGTTGAGCTGCCTGTGGAAAAAGCTTTGACCTTTTCACAGCAGGCTGCTTACCTTGCCAGTCTTGCCAGGGAGGCCAAGACTGAACAGATGCAAAGACTGAATTGTTCATTTAGCACTTGGGTATATTTGTCATTGGAGGACTACTAGAACATCTAATATTTTTTCCAAGACCTACCTTCAACCATTACAGAAGTTGCTGGCATTGAAATAATAATAGTTGTAGTGACACCACCACCAATAATAATAAATCAAGCTCAACATTTGCTTAATGCAGTATTTGTCTCCTGAAGTCCAGCTGAGTTATAGGTTGTCCTCTGTGGCCTCTGCCTTGCTCATTACCTAGCAATGAAGCAGGGACACCTACTACTCAGTTCTTGCTGCTATGCCAAGCCTGGAGAACAGAGCATCAGTCATTCCCAGTTTTGATGAGGAACCTGGCACTTTCCTCTGCATCCCTAACAAACAAGTTCAAGGTTCTACAGAGATTAGCTATTAGGGGACAGCTAACTACAAGCAACTCAAACCTTCTTATGTAGTTCCTGCAATCTTATGCATATTTTTAGGTGCTGGATGACTAAAGCTGTGGGCTGTGACACACAAGGTGCCATACTGTAACTGCAATAGTAGGCAGATTTTGAAATTCCATGTTCAGAAATGGCTAAATGAGATTCACATAGGTATTTCAAATGCCCAGTGATGTAGATAGGCATCACACAGGCTTTTAAATATTCCCATGTGATAGGAAGTAAGGACGTGGGATGCACGTGAAAGCTGTGTTGTTTTTCAAGACTCCCTTATGGGAGACTTGTCTAGGAATCCTTGCCTAAATATTGTCTCAGCTGCTGCCATTTGCTCTATTAGTGGACATGCACAAACCCAAGACTCTTAAGCCCTACCTTATGCTTAAGGAGCCTTGCTCATAGATAAAGTTTCCCATGGGCAATAAGCTACTTCTAGTTCAGTGCTTTGGTGGTGTACCCTGAAAAATCTGGGCTACTCAGATTTAAAAGCAGAGTCTTTGCCCACAAACCTTTTATGTATTTCCCTGAAATTTTATTTCAGGTATTTGTTTTTGTTGGTTTTGGTCTGCTGGCTAACATCTTGATAAAAAAAAAAATCCTATCAATGTCTACAGGTCAGACCATATGTGTATTATATAATATTGAGCTAAACTATTGTCTGTGCCTGTACTTTCTACAACTAAACATTCTAAATGCCTGGGCCTTATTTAATTGTTCTTAAAATAGGGTTTTGTAGATGTTTCACTCCAAGAAACAACTCCAACAAACTCCAAGAGTGGCAGAACCTTTTGCTTTGCAGTTGAGGGGTTTTTTTTTTAGGATATTGTTCAGTCCTATACTAAACTGTTACAAAATGAGACATGAACTTTGAGATAGCATCAAATGTTATAATGGAAGACTGAAAAGAGTGCCACTCTCATTAACAACTTCGTTACAGTGGAAGCAAGATCAAACTTATCAAGAAACTAAAAATTATATTCCATATTAATTTGTAGGAGATATTTTCCTTTCTCATTAAAATAAAACCAAACTCCTTTTCTAAAGATGTGATCTCTTTAAATCCTCAATCAAGACTTCAAAAACTGTCTACGAAAAAGATTGTCCAAATCCTGGTTTCAAACATGGACTCTAGAGAGGGAGGCCCATGTTTTTAAAGGTGGAGCAGGGAGAGCCTGTATATACATGTAAAAACTAGAATTCTTCGAACAAATCTGAGGACTGCTGACATTCACACATACCACTTTATTAGATGGCATGTGAGACAAAATGCCTCTCAAATGAATGCTCTCTGGTCTGCCTTCCTTAGGAACCTTGAAGGAGAAAAGAAATCGATTGTCATTTTTGTTCCAGGCAATTTGTTTATGTCTGCACATAGCTACTGGCCTTCTGAGATCCTTGTTTACTCTTGCCATCGATGTGCCTCCAGTTCTAGAGGAAATCCTTATTTTCTGGCATTGAAATATTTGATTTCTGTTGTCGGGCACAGACCATAATGATTCTTCTCACTGTATTTCTGCAAGGCAAAGCTGCTGCTTTGTATCTATCACAGGATATATGATAGTGCAACAGAGGGCAGAGACGTTAGGATCAGAAGGGAATATAGTGATCGTTATCTGAGTTACTGGATAATTTCACAAAATCAACAATTTTAGTGTTGATACCACATTTCTGCTGGTATGAATCAATAAATGAACTCTGGAGAGGGTGGACAGCTGCAGAGGCAAGACTGCTGCTGTGGCCTTAAAATGAAACCCCACAGATAAATACCTTCCAAGGATCACCCTCATGTTATCGTGAACTGCAGTGATCCCAAGCCCTCGGGTTCTGAGCACCTTGTGAAGACTTTTGCTCATGACACTGCACCCCTACCAGCCACAGAGGATATCAAACTGAAATATCTGGACTGCAAAGCTGCCACTGGGCCAGTAAGAATTTCCCTTAATTAATTACAGTATCTCATGATAAATACAACATTATGTCTAAGAGAATAATGAAAGCAGTACTGTGCATTATTTTTCTCTCTTGCAGTAAGGAAATAACATAGTTAGGTGATAATTTTAAGTAGAGCTATACAAATGCTACTAAGTCCAATGTAAAAAAGAAACACTGATTTTCCTTCCAGCATATGTAATGAAGTTTACAGAAATCACAGGCCTAAAACCAATACCATCTAATAGATTCTTTTTGTAACAATGAGAGAAAATCATTAGCAGGAAAAGCAGATGACTTATACTACTGCAGATGACATTCAATCACAAAGAATCATAGAATATTCTGAGTTGAAAAGCACCTGCAAGGATCATAGAGTCCAGCTCCTAGATCTGCACAGGACAACCCCAAAAATCCATTTTTTACCCCCAAAAGGGAAAAAAGCATCATAAATCACCAATGGTACAGTTTTAAATAATGACCATAATACTCAAAAAAACCTGCTGTAGCAGTAGAAAGTTCATCGAGAATTTGCAAATTGATGGCTGATTTACAAATAAAATATTGAAGTCATCAAGCAAATTGCTCTAAAGAAGCCATCTACCCAAATTCTGATGATGCAGTAGGAAATAGGCCACAGAAAAGCTGAGCCATAGAGACTTGGTAAATTTTCTACCCCATTAACTTGCAGTGATTCCATCTTTGGGATGAAATCTCGATATTGCTGAAGGCCTGATTATGCTAAAATAAATGTGGTCAGATACAGAAAATGTTCATTACAAACTCAGTGCCTGATCCAAAAGGGTTTGGATCAGACTTCTACACTATGCTTAAAGTTCAAGGCTTCAGAGTCCTAAAAGGCAGAAAAAGTGCAACTTACCATTCAGGTTTGCATTTTCTTGTCTGTTTCTGATAATGGTGTCTCTAAGGTGATGCACTTTTTCCTTTAAGTAAAAAAAACCAAGCATAAAACCAGCAGCAGAGATCAGCAATGGAAGCTTACGGTAAAAATAATAAGTCACTATAAAAAGCTGGATTCTTTAGCATTCTGAACACCAAGCATCTCTCTCCTGGAAAATAATTTTAAAAGACTGAAAAATGTTTATGATGCTAATTTTAGCATTTTTACCTAAGAGTCTCATGGAGTTATCCCTGCCAGCAGTAAGTTACAATGATTCTGGCATTAGATTACAGAGGCTCGGGTGTTCTTTTTTGTTTGTTTGGGGTTTGCTGTTTTGGGGTTGGTTTTTTTCTTGGACAAGTGATTTTTCCTCAAAAACCCAAGTGAAGGACAAACAGCTGCAGTGGCAGTGTGAAGTCAGTTCATCATGTTTATAGAGAGTAAGAGGAAAAGACTTTGCTGTGGAACAAAACCAAAGAAAAGTCACACATGCAGTGCAGGGTGTAAACCACCACTACGAAGTAGCTTTTTCCCAGAAGCACTGAAAACAGGCCAAGTAAATCTTCCTAGAAATACGGGCATCTTACAGTTCACCAAGGAAAAAAAAAAAGACTTATAACTTGGTGCTGCTATCATGGCACAGATTAGATATCATCTTCCTCCACAAGAAATGCCCCTGACTGAGAGAGCAATACCAGTAATTCATCTGCATGCTTGGCTGCAGATGGATGTGGAAAGGGGGCATCCGTCACATTCCCAGGGCTGTGCTGCTGGTGGCCAGCTTGGGAAATGGGCCCCCAAACTGTTCCAGGCCCTTGCATTTTTGCTGTTAAATGTTCCACTGTGATGACAAAGCTTAGACTTTCAAGTAGAAGCAAACACAAAGAGCATTCTCCTTGCTGGCAGCATCTGATAGCTCTCCCACTCTGAAAAGCAGTAAATTAGCTTTGCTTTTCCTCTTTCTACTAAATGACCTAAAGGACAACAAGAAATTATTTTTGTTAATGCACGAACTCATATAAAATGAGGGCATAACCTCTCCCTCCATGTGTCTTTTTAGAAGTAATTAACAAACCTCCTCTCCATGGCTCTCAGCTTTGATGTAGTTCTTTCAGTGTTGTGGGCTTTTGTAAATCCTGGTTTTGTGCACCTCAATTTACTCCATACATTGAATACAAAGGAGCTGTAGAGCATTGCCAACAGTTGTGGATTTCACTAAGTATATTCAACACTTTCACACAGGCATAAAGCCTGATGAAAGTTAATATATATTAAACGAATGTAGTAAGTGTAAGTTTGATACAGTCATGTGTCTGTTAGCTGACACTGCTCAATAGCACATTTGGTTTGTTTGGTGACATAAGGTTTCATGAAAGATGCACATCACCCAACAGTTTAAAACACAAGTCTTAGGAGACCAACATATTTAACTCTGGATTTTAACCAAATTCAGAAAACCTCTCAAGCAATCAAACAACAGTGGAAACGGGTTTCTAGAAGATTCAGAACTACAAGCAGCAAGTTCCTTGGGAGCTGATTTGCATGTAAGTAATGATTATTACTTTTGACCTCATATGCAGGAGCCAAAACACAAGATCTTGTTTTTAGAACTTCTGATCAAGATTCTTATCAGGAAACAAATTTCAAACTCATACCTGTTGAGTGGACGGTAGTCTCTGCTTTTTGTTCTGCCACTCTTTAAATCTGTCAAGGGCTTCATCCACAGAAATTGTGGATTTTTCACCTCTTCCTGCAAATGGATGAGTTCTTCCTGTTCAGGAGGGATGTTGTGCACCACAGTACTGTAAGTTACTGTCTCAGCATGGCCCCTGTGTGCTGCTACAACGAAATGTACAAAGAGAGAAAGGCAACAAATCAATGAGGTTTCTACCATTACTCTTTGGCAGCAGAGCAGCATCCCAAACATTTCGTTCGTTACTATTACCCTGGTCCATGGATTCTCCACTAGCGTTGGTTCACAAAAGAATTTCCTTCTAGCACTACCGTTATAGTACTGACATTTGAAAGGAAATGGTTGCTATATAAAATATCCACAGTGCCTTTTTTTCCCTTTCTCCTTCAACATCCTACATTACATATCTCAAAAGTTGTGGATGAAATTTGGTAAGGAAGCATTTTGAAATTTCATAAGAGTTCCTTCCTCCAAATTATTAAATACATTGCAGCAACAAGAAAACTCTGCAGCCTAGTGTTCCTGGAGAATATGGTACAGGTGCACAACTGAAGGGAGATGTGCATTATCAGATTCACAGCTTGGTCCAGGGAGGTGCAGCACTGCTTCTCTCCAGGATACTGATATTGGAATGGCTGATCCAGAACACATGAGCAGCCATGAAACGGGGGTCTCTGAGCCCTCTATGAGGCTGCTGCACCTGTTTCACTGCATGGGGAGTGTGGCCAGGATAAAAGTTTAAACCATCAGTATGATTTGGGTCAGTTTTTCTGTTACCACTACCTTCATTTCAAGCAAGGAATGATTGTTCAAAGGGAAATACACTAACAAAAGGAATAAACAGCTACTGTGGCTTCTCCCAGTACTCTTTTTCATCATACCAGCACACAGTGAGCATGAATCTCTACTCTTCTGCATCTCAGCTAATTGGTTCTATTTTGATGGATTAATGACCTTTCATCTGATGGGATTATTTGCAGGTCAGACCAGATTAGGTAAAACTGCTTTGTTCGTATCAGCTAGAAGGGTGTGAGTGTATCTCCTCAGACCCAGAAAACCATGTAGCCACTCCATCACAGAAGGCCACTAGGTTGGTTTGTAGAGCTATGATAACAATATTCCACCACAATAAGATCTAGAAGGTCCTGTATTCTTTCCCTAAGTGGTTTAGCATTCATTCAAAGCAATGTCAGCAGCACTGGAGACTGCAGTTCCCCAGCGCAGTAATAAATCAGTAATTACATGCTGCTCTATATGCTTTAATCCTGACCTGCTACTTGATAACTGAAGGAGGAGGAAATATCTTCACTCTGTGTTCACTAATTTTGTACAGAATATTGTTAATTATTTTAGCGTACCATTAATGGAATTTATAGTAGCAACATTGTAATGTGCTACAACTCAAATAACAACTGGACTACCACAAGTAATTAATTTTACATGGATCTTGGGGTACCCAGGAGGAAACTGTTGCTCCCCCTCACTGCTGTCTTTCCATGGCTGGAATTAGTGCACAGCTGGGTCCTCCTGTCCTTCTTTTTCTCGGCTTTAATCACAATGACGAACAGAAACAGAAAAATGTAAAGTAACTCTACAAATCTTTCCTAGAAGACTATAACTTTTAGTCTTCTTTCTTTAATCTCATCTCTTAATGCTGCAATACCATTAAGGATATAAATCGTAGCTGGCAAAACAGATGCTAAATCGCCCAAAATCAAGTCACAGCAAAACTCTACTTGTTCTACTGAAAAATACCAAGGCAGTTAAAGAGCTAAATTAAATTCTGTACCGGGATTCCTGGCCTCACAGTATGTCCTGCTGTTGTCACTGGTCACTCGAGCAGCCTTTTGCTGAAACACTGCAACAAAATTAAGAATATAAGGAAGTTGAAAAATGGCAATAAAACCCGTCACACATTCTGAATGAAGGAAGGAGACACATAAAAAAAGATTGCTGGAATACATTTTTTGTTCTAGTCTAGGAGTATTTTTCAACCCACTTGTCAGTCTAATGTTAATTACTTGAAAAATTGTTCTGTTGCACAGAGTGGCAGGATTACTGATGTTAGAGAAACCACTACAAGAAACTTTGAAGAAAATAGAATGGACTTATCACACTAGCATATTACTTGATTAGAAGAAACAGCAAGATCTCAGAGTTCTTCATATGGTACAGACATTGTAGCCTGTTTCTTACTTTGTGGGGAAAGCTAAGGCAGAAAAAAACCCAACAGTACCAGGTAGAACAGAGATACTGCTAAATAAAGTGGGTGTGTACGTTTGTGTCTACTTTATTCAAGCACTAGAAACAGCAAAGTGCAACCCCTCTGTTAACATAGCCCATCATTCCCACTCCTGTGAAGTGCCCAGAGTACAGCCAGCCTGGATACACCCCGAAATGCTACAGTCAAACTTTTGCTGGCAGCATATGTGAAACCCAGAAGGTGGGAATTGCTCAGTTTCTGACTTAGCCTGTGTGGCAGTAGCTTTCTCTCAAGTCTCAGTTCTGATTTTTGCTAAACAAACTGACAACCTAGAACAATTCCTGCCAATTAAGTAATCCTCTGTCACCACTGCAATGCACCAAATGTGCCAGTTCAATGGAGCAAACAGTTTCCTGGGGACCAAGGCCCAGGCCAAGGGAGCTCGGCTCCAGCAGCAGAGCAGGCACGCTCTGTGTGGTAGCCTGGAGTCCTGGCTCCTTGCTCCTGCTGACCAGGGAAACCCAGTGGAGTTTGTTCCTTGTCTGCCTGCTCAGGCTGCCTTGTCCTCTTCTCTCAGGGGAACTTGTAAAATGGGTGATCAAGACCACTGTGACACCTAAACCCAGCACACGCTACATGCAGAGATGAGGAAGGAGTGATTCCTACAGTGCAGAATAACGTTTTTATGCTAACTCCTCAGTAGGCTTGGATGGAAGGTGATGCTGAATGAAAACAGCTGGGGACCTGATATTTCTTAAAAAGTTCTTGGGTGAAATGGAGAGAGAAAAAGAACTATACAGGCCGCAGAAGCTGCTGATGTTACATCCCTAGTTCAGCCAAACACTGATAGATTTTAACTTTTTTAATACTTTTATCTGCAATTATCAAAGAATCCTACTAAGTATGGTTGCAGTGTTTTCTTCTCTACTTGAAATTGTATTCCCCTTTTAAAGATGAAATTAAAGTAATGAGAGCACAGAGGTAATGCGGGCAGCCTGAATTTAACTGCATAAGGAGGAGAAGGGACATACTCAACAATGTGCCTGATTGGAAAGCACTTTAATTGATAGGCTTTGAAATTTCTGCTGAGTTTTGCAGGGCTGGAGTAATCAGAAATGGAATTACTCTTCCAGTGAAAAGTAAAATTGTTAAAACCACTTTATGTGCTGCATCTTGCTGAAATGATTTTAGCTGGCAGCGAGTATTCAAGTGTGGGTGAGGTCAGTGAAAACAAACGCCTGCTTCTGGAATGCCTGGAAAGGCAGGCACACTCCAGTGTACAACTGCCACAGGTTTAGGGAGAACTCTGGCAATTCACCCTTTCATTCCCACATTCCAGCTACTTATGAACTGTTTGAATACAGCAGTGAAATAAAAGAAACAACTAATCTCGCACAGGGATATATTCCATTATTTTTCTAATGGAAGATAAAGTAAATATTCCTTCAGTAAAGCAATATTAAAACAATTTTTTCAAGTGTCAGAATGCCACAATCCTTCAAGTAAGGATATATATTTTTTTTATTTTCCAGGCCTCTCTGTCACAGATGATCTGATTAAAATGTTGCAGTACTTCTATTATACTTACTGTGCACCCTTCAATAACATCTGTATGATCAGAAAGAGAGTCCTTTTGGATTTTTAATCATGTTGTGCCTGGCTAAAGTACCCATAGATGCTTGTAGGTCAAAATCTTCATATTAAATGTCCTGACCCTGTACATGCCATGTAATTTTTGTCTACAACAGATTTCTTTTGCAGTTTCTCAGAATTACAGGAGTCTGAGAGAACTAATAAGTAATTCTACTTCATTCCCCCTCCTCTCTTCAGCTGCTACAGGATACAGATGAAGTTCTTTGCAAGCCCTAGATACATTTTTATGTCTCAGGCAGTAAGATCTCTCTTTAGGAATGTAATGTAACCTCAATACTCTTCCAGCAAAGCAAACTCAGAGAGAATGAAACTACTGCAATATTTTCTAACAGGACATGAAACCAGAAAACAACATTTAAAAACTGTGACAAAACTGGGAAAATCCCTAAGATAAGTCTTGGAAAGTGAGTGGGATCCAAGGAACTCTGAACTGCCTGTTTTATCTCAGACTAACTGGAGATGTTGTTTCAGGCTGTCTGCACATGCAGGTAAATAATGCTATGAGGCTTGAAATTTGGTTAATATCTTCATGGTTAGCAGCACAGAAGGGTTAGAAACACTTGAAATCGACGTCTCTTGTGTATAATTTGGAACGAAGAGCATTTTACGGTCACAAACTCTGCAAGAAACTTTGATGAGTATAAAGGGTCTAGAAAAAGAGAATGAAAGTTTTTACAATGGCTGCAGGTTGACAAAAGGAACAGGAATTTGATTTTCAAAATTAATTGAATTTCTAACACAAAGCTGTAATGTTAAGGAGTCACAGATGCACTATGACATTTCAGAAATTGCTTAGTGATATAATGAGAAACACAGGCAATCAAAACATTGAAAGAGTTAGATCATGGGAGAGAAGAACTCATATCAGCTAAGAAGCACTGATCAACCAAGACACGGTTTCTAATTTATATTTTACTTTACTCATCTAAACTATGAGGGACATTGCTTGATTTGTTGTATTGGTAACACTACCTCTAAAAATCAAACAAGAGTTTCCACTACGCATTAGTGATTCAAACAAAGCTAGACTGATGAACCTACCCTCTGGAAAAATATACGAGCTAATCATACCTAATACATACTTACTTGACACTTTCAGTAGCACCAACACAAGGGAGAAAAGACACAGTGATTACGAAAATCCATCAATAAATATCACTCTTTTGAATTCAGCTTGCTTAGGAAATTCAAGATGCATTTATTCATTAGCTTCATTGAGCTGATGTTCCAAACAAAATTATCTATGACTGTTTTCCTTAGGAAATACTCAAAATTAAAATACAGGAAAACAAAATCTTTATATGAACACGTGGCTAAGTGATAATTCAAATTAATTAGTACACTCGGGCTGCACTTAGTAACACAACTCAGTTGCAAATTACAGTGGGTTTGCAAGCTGCCTCCTTGTTCTTAGTAGGTTTTTACTCCATTCATCTTAGAATCGTCATGTAATTAATTTGTGATTAATGGAAGAATGGAGAAGGAGGGGTGAATTGCTGGTTAGGATATGTTGCAGGGAGAGACTCCTGTCTTAGTCCATTCAATTTTTTCCACATTATTTAAACATTTTAACATTTAAACTGTGTATGCATAGTACCTAGGCAAATAAAACCTCCGAGTTCTTTTTTCTGGTAGGGATTAGATTGTAAATTAGATGTAGCACAGCAAGAGATGACAAATACACAGAGAATACTAAGGAAGGAATATAGTAGAATGGTGCTTATTATTCAGAAGATGAGAACTCTGCAGATGCTTGTTCACATCTTTTTAGATCTCATTTTCCTTTTGTCTGTTTTGTTTGCTAACACACTGAACATCACTCAGCATGAGGACTAGACAGAGGTCATCAATGCAATGCGAACCAGTGAGTTTTGTAAGAGATGATTAATGACCACTCCCAAAATATATACAAAATATTTCACACATTCGAGATGAAAAAAAAATTCCAGCGACTCATAACAGGAAATCAACTAAGGAAATGGGACCTTGTAAACAGACTTTTTTCTTTTTCCAAGGCAAGGCAGCTGGGCACAGATTAAAAGTATATCAGCATGGCTCATGAATCTGATCTAGGGAGGTCCAGGCACTGCAGAGAAGGGATGGCTGTGTGGTGAAAGGTAACAAAGGTTCAAGTCCCAGAAGTTGTCCTGTGAGGGCAGCACTGGTGTCTGGGTACACCTACATCATGACAAGGCAAAGGGAAAAAGACTGAGCAGTTCTTAATGCACCAGTGTAGGAAAACAAGTGAACACGTCTAAACTGGTACAGGAATTCTGATCAGGTCTACATGTGCAGCCTGACACTCAAAACATTTTTGAGAACACACAGTCATCTCATCAGAATGAAGACTGGGTGATGCCAAGTGCAGCTGCAGAAATACCAGCCTGCCACGTTGCTCCCTTACGTGCAGTGGCCCAATGCTGCCAGGGCTTTTCAGTGACAGCATCACATCCACTCATCCCAACTTACACAGGTTATTGCCAGCCTCCACCTTCCACAGCTATTTAGTTGGCTGAGAACGAGCCACTCCATTTTCTCAGACCAAAAGCAAAATGATTTTAAAAGGAATTACAGTGTTATGACAATGTGAAAATATCAATCCAAAATTAAACATATTCTCACCAACAATTCTCTTCACAATTTGCAGTGAGATTCTGAGTCTGACAAATATGAGCTCAAATCTGCTAGAATCCCAGAAAACTTGGGCATGAATGGACCTTGGGAGATTCTACAGAGATGACTCCCCTACACTGAAGCAAAGATAATAAAAATAATACCAGAACCCCCTTCTTACAGAAGGGGTAAAGAGCAAGTGAGAAGAAGAGGCACCAGTGGTTAGTTTAAGGTACTGCTCAGAGGCTGGTGTCAATGTACTGTGTACCATAGTACCACATATGATGAAAAGAACTCTCATACCTCTGCTCTTGTCAGAATTTTAACTTAGTGGATCATGGAAGTCAGAAGGACTTTAGTGACATACTCAAGAGTATTTGCTCCAGCATGTAAAACCTGACTATACTTCTTTAGTCCCATTTTTCTTGAGTAAAGAAAAGCAAAAAGGGAAGGACTCTAGATCTGTTTTTACTACAAATATGCTTTTTGGAACAGTTTGGTTTGCAACCAGGCAGCATCTTATAATTTTTTTTCCCTCTGTGCACCCTATTCAGTACTTTTTTCAATCTACCAAAGTTCAGATAGCAAAAAATCTGATTGAACGAATACAGTGGGTGAAGCTTGTATACCACTCCCAACCAGGTCTGTAAAAACAGTCTAACTGCCAGCCGAACAGTGCTTCCTAGTATTTCATTCATGGAAAAACACCCTTTAGTTAGGAATACATAATGAAATTCATCTGCAGTGCAGTACTTTACACTCACTGTAGAAGAGTACTACAAAATCCCTCTGTGGGACATAAACATTTTGCAGCTTGCATGGGCTCTGAGGCTTCACTTCGGAAACCCCTGCTTTAGAGCATTTAAACAATTGGCATAATAAGAGCTACTGACTCAGGATGTGATCACTGTATTTCCCAGTAATCAGCCTGATAAGTTTCCAAGACACTAACAGTTCTGTTCTGGATTTTATTTATTCACTTCAGTGGGTTTATGCTGTCTATTCCGTATGTGAGATATTCACATACCCTAAAAATATCCACTGGATGCTACTTCTTCTGCATACCCTGTGATTTTGATGAGCAATGAGAATGTTATTCTCCTCTGTAACAGTAACTGGAAAACATATTTTTCCACTTCTAATTTTTAACCCTAGTGTGAGGTCCCGCAGACAGCAGTCTTTAGCAAAATGTTTTCAGTGCACAGAGGGGAAATACATTCCTTCAGGGATTTGTGAGAGTTTTGCAAAGAAATAAAGGCTATAGCACATGAAATTTTATTTATGCTGTTGTAGGACAGGTATCTTTGCTGCAGAGAAACCCTTTCATACCAGTGGTCTGTGATGAGAGGTAAATGATTAAACCAGAACAGCAATGTAATCCTTAGCCCTGAGGGAGTCCTCGTAGGTCAGGCTTCAGAAATGGCAGGGGGACACTACAGAAACTCATGCACCTGTCCTACAACTACACTGGGAACTTTGGTCTCCAGCTCAATCAAACTTGGTATCAATAGGGAACATTAAAATCACACTCTAAACTGAAAACAAAACACCTTCAGATGTTTATTTTACAGTTGTTTTGGCAGCACACAATTGAACAAAACACTGAAATAACCTACAGAAGAACACTAAGGACCTAAGGAATGGTAAGGGAGTAACAGTAAGAGTGCACACCATCTGGACAACGAGCTACTTGGCACCAATTTGCAGCTCCATTGGTTGATGAGCCTTTCACACACAAGATAGAACTTCTGCAGTGGTCTAAATTAAAGAACAACTGTACTCTCTGTTAATAATGCAGTCTGTTTACCAGTGTTCAATACAGCAGTTTGAACGTTCATTAAAATTTGAAAGTATAATAAATGAAACTGAGTAAAGGCTATTAGAACACTTATGTTTTAAATCTTTCAACACACCCATGTTTCCCAGAATTTATTTGTCAGCAAATTCAAGGCAGATGCTCGAACTGTAAATTGTGGTAGTTCAGTTATGACAACTTGCATCACTGAGTGTTTACTGCTTAGGTTTTGAAGTGTAGATCTTGCTCCGAAAGTGACTCTTGTCAAGTCCCATGTTTGCTTTCAAACAGGCAAGATCAAGAGTTTCCCTATTCTGTTCTGCAGAACACCAAGTGGGGTAATCTACAGGGAGCAGGCTTTCTGCTCACTGTAAACTTGAGATTCCATGTGTTTGAAAGCTGCCTATTGCAAAGAAAGCTATTTGCTTGCTTTTTTCTTTGTTGCTATTCCCATGCAAGCACCACCACTTCTGCTTAAAGGAGAAGATACTCTTTTGTAACGTCATGGCCTTCATTCAATGGGTGGTGAAAGCATTCATGGAAATTCAGCCACTTGATTTCTCCAGATGGATATAAAAATAAATTAAAAAATCACCTGCATGCAGTCCAGGAGGCAAAACGCATTTCTGCTACACAATGCTTACCTTCCCCCTGCTCCCAATTAATTAGCCCATCTATGGGTACATTAAGGACAAAAATAAATCCTCCTCTTGCATCTCTGCATGGCACTATCATAGCAGCCTCTGCAATGCTTGGGGCATGAAGCTTTCCATGAACTCCCAAAGTACATGGGGATCCAGCTGTGAGCAAATGTGTAGCCTTAACACAGCCCCCCTCTGTGCATCGTGCATGCATTCTCTCTATTTTTCCACAGGACCTGTGTCTTACTGACTGCCAGAAGGGAACAGTTCTGAAGATCAACCAGAATTGTGCAGTGAAGACAATCAGTTTCTTACAGGAATATGAAATAATTTGTTTCATGAGTTAAAAGGTATTTAGCAAACAGAGAGTGAATACAGAGGATGGAAGGATGGCTCAGTTAAGTAACTAAAAGTTGCTCTGCAGGACAGGACTTCTCTTTCCACCGAAGCCCCAGTCAAAGGTCAGATGAGCCATTTAAGGCAGCACTCAGGCATGTGAATGCCTGATGTCAGGGCACTGACTAGACATACTAAGGGTTTAATTTGAAGTTCTGAGAACTCGTAGTGGCCACTGAAATCAATGAGGCTTCTGCTTTGAAAGAGTAAAGTGTTACATAATGCTGTTCATCTCAAGAATCTCAGTTACTTCATACTGGGCATCCAAAACCTCAGTGGATGCAGAATCAAAGCGTTTATGACAGGAGGGTCTGAAACAATACACAGGGTCTAGGGCAAGCACGAATTATATTTTAAACAAAATGGGAATGAAAAACACTGAAGTTTTTTATGCTCATCCACTTTAAACACTAGATGAAATAAAATATCTGAGATAAACAGCTGCATATGGCTACCTACTTATTACTGTACTGTAATGTTCCTGGCAGGGAGAATGGGTAAAGCTACCTGAATTCTAACTTTTTGATTATTTGACTTGGCAATATCCGCAATGCTCTTTTTAATAAAATGGATGAAAACAAACCCCAAAACTATCATCTATTTATTTGCTGGATGAAAAATGTGTATATGCATAACTAGAGTATTTTATACTACTTAAATTATAAAGCAAGGGCTGCAAACACATGCATATTTTAATGATGGACTGGAATGAAGCTTCCTGGTTCATACAGATGAAACAATTTTTTTATTATTAGATACAAGCAATTCTAAAATAATAAACTGGAAATTGGGATGTTGCTGGACTGTAGAGGGAATTTCGTAAACAATGTGGAGGGCAAAAACTGCCAATCTGGGTAGCATGAAAAAGCTTTCATTTGAAGACATATCCCTTCTAGCTATCTGAGGGATACCTGGGCAAAAATGAGATATTCTAGGTCTAGAACCAGCAGGACAGGTAGGAAAACAGAGACCTGAGTGATCAGCTGAAGCTTTCTTGAAGTGCTTCCATTTTTCCTCATGTCTTGTGTAAGCAAAGGAATGTGAGCCAGAGGCTGATTTCACAGAACTACAGGAAAATAATTCTTCTACCACTACATGCTTATAAAAGCAAAGGTAAAAAAAACTTGTGCGTGTGTATATATGAATATACACACATGGTGAACCACAGCCCCATCAAAGCAGTTCCTCTGATAGTATCTGCCTTAGTGAACAGACACAGCAGAAACACTTCGGTGCAATAAAAGACGGTAAAAGCAATCTCCCAAATAAAGCATCTCCACCAAGGGTTTCCAAGTCACTGGCCTGTCTATGATGATGGTGGACCATGATTTGAGACACTGCTCTAGCAACCTCAGTGAAAGCAGCCATTTCATGACTTCGGTAACTGTAAAAGTCCCACTATATCCATCCATTCTTGCATTACACTGTAATGATTCATACTTACCCCTCTTATACCTGAATGTGCTGAAGAAAGAGCAACTAAATGATGAATGCATTAGCCCATGCATTCTGGCCCTAACCTGCAGTTATACAGCCTGGAGGAAGAGAGCGAGCTAGGAAGAATAAAAGAAATCATTGACTGAGAAAGGCATGAAAGAGGAGGTGCTCCTCTCTATTTGGTAGGATGTTTTGGGTAGTATTAATTCTGTTTCAGTGCAAAACACTCACAGCATGAAGTAAGCAATCTAATGGTGTCCTTTGTCAGCCTATTTTTTTACCATTTATTCTTATACAATGGCAGGCTTTTGTAAAAGAGGCTGGACATGCGGGCAGGATGGGTTTTGGGACTTACAAAGATCTCTGATTCAGTATGTTCACTGAACTCCTTTTGTTACTTTCAGATTTGGTTTCAGTCTGAATTGGACTACAAAGATACCTGAAATCCCTTCTGGTCTTGTATTTCCATGAAATAGCTCAAAAAAGTTTCCCAGTTCTCATAGAAGAGGTAAAAGGACATAATCTTTCCTTCTAGAAATATAATGATCCTACCTAGAAATGCCTATTTCTAGCATCTTGAATTGGAGGAAAGATACTTGAAAGAGGAATCCTCACATAGGCATTTCTCCCAGAAAAGAGAATTCTTCTCATCAGAAAAAAAAAAAATTCCAAGAGAGAGATTTCAGCCTTAAGTAAAACCATTTTGATAAAGAAACTGAAAAGAAAGGCAATTCAAATAGCACATTCTATATTGCACTGCTGTAGCAGATACACTCACACCTAGCCCAGTGATTCTTCATTTTCCATCATATTGTCATAATTTTTTAAAAGCTAAATAAAAACTGTGATAACTATCTGCGATGCAAACTGAAAATTATTCAGAGATGTTCTCAGCTCATTTGAAGGGTGAGAATAGGTTGACTGAAACAAACAACGTGTTGGTTTGAAGGCAGCTGAACAGGGATCTCAGTCTTTTAGAAAATGTCACTCCTCAAAGAGAAGAGACGTCTACATTCTCCCAGAAAATATTTTGAGGCAGCAGCACCAACCTTGCACTATGTAGGGAGTGTTCTCCTCTCTGATGGGTGAGCACACGGGCCGGGGGGCAGGGGCTGGCGGCCTGTTCATGATGAAGGACCTGCAGTGTTCCCTTTTCTTCTCCTCCTGCTCCTCCTGCCCCAGTATGAAATCGTACACACGTTCATCTTGTGCCACACAAGTGTAGGGGTCCTCCTCCTCGCTGTCCTCCTCGCAGATACCTGGGTCTTCTCTGCAGCATGCTGTTACAAGTCCATCACTGTGCTCTCTTTTATTCCTGTCCATCACAAAATTCCTCTCTGAAAAAGGAAGGAATTGTGTTGCATATACAGAATAAAGAAAGGAGATTAGGACTTATCGTAAAGCTTTAGAGTTTCCTGAAGTAGCTCAGAGACCTAATTTCACTTCTAAACTAAAGCACTCTCATTTTCAGAGGCTTGTGATCATCTAACTCAGTAGAGAGGATGTCCCAAAGGAATAATTCCAACTTCAGGGCCTCCTCATGATTTCACATCAGATTATCAAATGTAGATGCTTAGCTATTAGCCACAAAATAAACGGATTTATTTGCAGAAGTACTGAGTGCCCCAATTGCTCTCACGAGAGTTACACCAACATGGCTAAACCAAGTAAGTGGCACCTGCGGCCCCTGGCATTCTGGGAAGTCAAGCTGCTTGTTACCTGTTGCAATAATGACTTAAGAATTGAAACTTAATTTAGGAAATGTTGGATTTTGTGTTTCCTACCTCTTCAATATCCCACTGGGTTTTGAGGGATTTACAGATCTACTGTAGGCCAAGGTGAAAAAAAACCTAAAAAGCCCCTTGCAATGTAGGTACAATTTATGACCTCTTATAATCTATGCTAAGACCACCCAACCCCCCCACTCCAATAACTTCCATGTCTCTCTGTATTCCCTATATTTCATAGTACAACTACTCAGGACTCGCTTTTCTTTAGTTTTTGCCTTTTACAGCATTAAAAGGCATTGACAGTTTTCCCAATACCTGGGTTTGTTTTGATTTGCCTTAAAACAGCCACAAACTGCTAAGAGTTAGAAGCTGTCACTGAGGCTGATGTTCCCATAAATGTTTATAACTTCCTTGGCATGATTACCCATCTTTCCTGCAAGAACAGTAGACCTGCCTGGAATTCTTGCACTGACTCATGTTTCCTTTGTGTTGTAATTTACTGCCTGTATGTATGTGTGTCTGTTAAACTCGGCTGTGGTCACTCACTGGTGTTTTCAATCCTTTGGCTGCTATTTAAATAATTGCCTGTTTATGGGTTCAGAGGAGCTAAACAACCGTTGTAAGTGGGATGTATTTGTTAATGGGATGTATTAATGATAGTATGTACTATCAGCACACATTCTGGATAAGATATATAATGTTTTAAAACCACAAGTGGTGTTAATACACCTGCCATGTTTAAGATGAATAATATTTTGTTTCCATATTACTATACAAGTTCTGTTACTTTTTCTGTAGGACATTCTTTCTTTTAACTCCCACAGGGGGCACTCTCAGGCCACTACCAAAACACAGACTTGAAGAAGAAGGGGACTTGCCTTCGAGGTGCTCCAAGGCAACTCCTAAAGCAAGAAGCAGACTGCAAATATGTAGCAGTAACTCATTAGAGCTCCTCTTTGAAAGGAAGCATCATCCTCAACTAGAGGAATTGAGATACCCCATTCCCCAGCGATGAAAACACAGCTAAACACAGAATAATTCAGAGCACATTTTATATGAACTATTCCCACAGGAGCATTTTTAGGTGAACTCTGCTTTACCAGCATAGGAGTTGGCACAGGACACCAGGAAACTTTCTCTGCTGGTACCTGGTACTTTCTCTGCCATGCAGACAGGCAACATGTGGCAGGGAGGGTCACATTACTATGGTGATACAGCCACGCAAGAGCTATTCCAAGACAGGCATTTGTACCAAACTGACACTAACAAATCCTGTGTGCCAAAACTGACCCCTCATTTATACACACATGTAGATGCAGTTGAGTGTTTTGTGGGAAACAAAACACACCTTTAACGTTACTTTTATTCTGCCCCTCTTTCTCTTAGAATTTACCTATGATTTTCTACCTATAGCCAGCTTTTTCTTGCACAGCAGAACACAGGACAAAACCCTACCCACAGCAGCTATTTCTGTCTAGTTATATGAAATCAGAGTACTCGGTGATGGTAATTTAAGACTCTAATAGGTTACACCACGTCTGAAAACAGAGTTAACAGTAATAAGCTGCGGAGAAACTGAGAAGCCATTTGTGTGCACACTTCTCAGTAGTGTCTATGACAAATAAGGATTTTTTTTTTCCCCTACACAAGTGTTTAAGACTGGTATGTAAGCTTGAATTATTTTGCATACTTGTTTTTCCCAAAGAGAGAAAATTGATGATCATCCCTCCTGAAACAGATGCAAATAGTATTTTGACTTTCTCATCACTTTAATCAAACCACAACACAAAATTTTGGATTTTTACTCTGAGGCAGATGCATTTAAAAAAGGGAAAAAAGGCAAAGCATTTGTCAGAACTTCCACCTTTCTTTTCAATCTGCAGTATAACTTCTTACTTCTAAGTAATTACAATATTGGCTAAAATATAGTAAGACACTGTTACTTCTCTCTGCATGGTCACTTTCTATTAATTCCACCTGTGAAATTTCAAGCTGTATTAAATCACAATAGCATTTGATGTTTTAAAATGGTAAATAATGAAGTCAGCATGACAAAAATACAGGCTTCATCTTTTGTTTCAAGCTTCTCTTGTAAATCCAGTGCACCACGCACTATTTGACAGATCTTTGAGATAGGTGGAATGAGAAAAAGCTGAACCCAGCAGCCCCTACCCACAGTATTTACCTGACAAACCCAGTCATGAGTATTTTGATGCAGCAAGGGTCACATGCACACACTTGCTTTGCAGAATTAGGGCCTCATATGCACATGCTTGCTTTGTAGCATGAGGGCCATCCTGCCCAGATACTGCTGTAAGAAGTGAGCATACACAATCTCTACAGCAGCACTATGTCTGCCCTCGCACCTGCTTGTATCTGGGGTTATTTTCCTCCCAAGATCGTACCTTGTGATAAATTGTGCAGACTGTCCTGTCTTTGGATGCCAGGCAGATTTCGAGGGGGAGGAGGGGGTGGCCTCTTGCAGAAAAAGCAATCTCTTCTGCTCTCTTTCAGCTCAGCCCCTACGTTGGCATACAAACTGCCAGGACTGTTGTGAAAGATGTATGAATCCTCCTCCTCTTCATCTTCATCTTCTGTCTTCTCTCTGCTGTCTTTTAGGTCATCCTTCTTTACTTCATCCACCTCGACTTCTTGTTGGCATCTTGATCCAACTGCATATTGATCTCCTAAGTTCTGCTCGGCTTTTAATACTAAAAAAAGCATTATTTCATTTAAAAACTGCCATCTGGAAGCATTTCTTGGTTCAAGGATTCCTACAGAAGCAACACAATGGCTAATAAAATTTTTATGAACTGATACAGCAGGAAAGCTGTCAAATCCATACCATCAGTGAACAGCTTTTTAAATATTTACTAAATCAACAGTGGAAGTTTTCATTGTACCTTGCTACTCTGATACACACCATCTTTGTGCGTGCAACATTAAACTTTTCTAGAGCTGCTGTCAGAACAAAATCACACACATTTTCCTTGCTTCCAGAATTTCTATTACTTGACTTTCAATGCAGCACAGTGCAAGACTGCAAAATAAAGCCGTAGCTCACACGTCTGTGTCACTTCTTTTTGTGCAGTGGGATTTGGGTGCTTATTTGAATCTGTCTGAAATGAAATAAACATCGTCCATGGGAGACATGACTGTAGACTTGTGGAAACAGAGCTCTTCTGTCTCTAGTGGCCCATAGACCAGGAACAAAGAGGAGGGATGTGAAAGTGTACATTTTAACCACTTTTTAAATCACTTTAATCACAAATTTTAGTAGTCAACCTCGGTAACGTACTAGAGTAAGCCACGCAATCTGTCAGCAGACTTTACTGAGCCCTTGAGGTAGGTTTCCATTCTGAGTTATCCTTTGGTGATGCCTGCCTTTCACCACTGATTCAAATGGGAGGTTAGGCCATTTATCTGGCTAATGTGGCCAGCCGCTACAATTCGTGCCCTTCCTCCATGTGTCCACCCTGAGGTGTTCCCATACACAATGTGACAGAGACAGCAAAAATTTTATCGGAGCAAACCTGTTTTTTCACAGTGTCTATCATCTACCTATATGTGCCAAAGCAACCAGTTTGAACTTAGCAAGTAAGAGAGGTCCTTTTCATATGTATGAGACAGTCAAAAAAATAAAACTGTCAACAAGATAAAAAGAGGATAAAATTTAGTCTCACAGATCCATGATACTCTAAGATATATGCAAAATATATGCCATCGGTAAATGCAAACAAGCAACTTTGCAGTTTTCAAGGGGAATGCATACAACCACACAGATCATCAACAGGCTTGCCATCAATCTATGCCTGGAAGTAGGAACATCAAGCTGCAAAATGTCAGCTATCTCTACCTCCACACAGGACTTGACTGCACCTGTAGGCAGTGCCTCCCCTTTCATGACGGCTCTTCTCTGAGAGCTTGGAGAATTCAGCAGTTTTCTAGGATCACAGTGGAGATCACAAATTTCCAGAGTTTAAAAGGAGGGGTGGTTGCACTGAGGTCCCTCTTACTGAGCAGTAACTTTATCATCTCAACTGAATCCCTCAACTGCCTTCTCCTTTTAGGACATCTGCCCTCCCTGGAAGCTGCAGTAACTCCTAGAAATTGAAAGTGTTAGAATAACTTGCCCTCTCTGCCCATAAACTCATTCATTTAATACAGCACATACCAGTACTAACAAAGCTGTCTAACAACATGACTTACCCACAGCTGGTGGAGTTTCTGAGCCTAACATAAGCTCGTAAGTGCTGCTGTCTTCCGCTTCCTCCTTCCAATTAGTGAAATCACTTGATGCATAATTCTAGAGAGAAAAATAAAGGAGAATATTTATTTTAGTGGCATCATCTCCTGCCTTCACATTTTGCTGTTGATATAATATAAAATATTCTGCTAGGAGGAAAGTGAAGACAGAAACATCATGCTTTTGCAACCAGGTAGCGGTACACATACTGCAGGCAAAAGGAAAGCAGATCTCCGGATACATTAAAAGGACACAAGGTTCTGACACAAAATACCAAGTTTGCACAGCAAGGACTGAAGCTCATCAACCTTTCCCTAGCACTTTGCTGGGCTGTCCAGACAGTTCCCAACTCCCCTCCCAACTGTGAGGCACTCATAGATTATGAGAAAGATCAGCAACAGAAAAACATGAAGTCCATGGGGCATGACTGAAGAGCTCAAGGGTACGCATGGTGCAAGAAATCTCTGGGGAGCTCATTACAAGCAGTGGTTTGTACCAAAAGCCATATGTGCGCTGAAAAACCAGAAATGGGACTGCAAAGCATGTATGGAGTTCTACCTCAGTGACCAAATGTGGCAGAGCGGTATTTTGTTCCTCTAGAAAGCTGTTACGTTCACACAGCGCTATGCAAAATTAGCCCAAGGAGGGTCAGAACAATCAGTTCTCTAAAACATTATCAATGTATTTCCTCAAGCAGAAGAGGTACAAACTTCTGCTCACCCACAGCAGCTAAAAGCAAACCTGTAACACAACTACAGACAGTTCTGCCGATTTTCAGAAACAACTGGAATTACAAAAAGTGTCAGTTTTTTTAAAGAAACCCAGCAAGACCTTGATCCCCCTGTAGGTGTGATACGAAACTATCCTCTGTAGACACAATGGAGCCCTCAATAATTAATCACGAGTTTTCAACCACAAAATGTTAACTCCGGGGGGTTGAATACACCAACCCCAAAGCAGGTAGGGAAACAGCATAGTCTATATATCATCCAGACTGCAAGATTAATTACAAGCAGAATAGTGGACAGCGATGTCAAGAGGAAGAACTGATATGCAGTTACACCCTTCTGCATGGCACAGAAACTGATTCTCAGGAGCTCATGCCGGACTCTCACTAAGTTTGTTCCAAGTATCCTGCAGCCTCCTGGCACCCACAGCCACTGCCTCAGGGACAGAGTTCTCACTGCGTGAAAGAGGAAAATATTTTGAGAAATAGCAGGTTTTTCTGGGGAACTGAGAATACTTCCTTCCCTGCTGCTGTTGTACACAGCCATCTCCTGAATACCAGTCGGAATACAGTGCAGCCACTGGACCGTGCAGCAGGCGCCTCCCTGGCCCGCTTTGCTTTGCTGCTTTACAAATACACCTGGATCTCTACACAGATATACTTGCCTCCAATAACAGAGGATGCATCTCTGCCTTCTATGCTTGTGTAATGTGTGCATAAGGGAGAGAATCTTGTCTTTCTTGAACTTCCCTCTTATTTATGTAGTTCCTTTATGCTTCACAGGAACAGGATAGCTCTAAAAAGCCCCAAAGTCAGAGCTTTTCAGAATATTTATCTTCAAAACATTTAGGCCTGCATGTGCTAAATGTAAGTGTACATTGTGGGTGTAAAAAAGGACTTTGATATGTTTCCTGTGAAGAGTAGATGTGTGCAGAAGAAATCAAGCAAGGAGAGCTCTAGATATATTAAGTTCTCCTGCTATGACACTGGAGTACCATAACCAGGAAATTCTTGCAAGGTGTCCACTTTTATCTTTGCAAATGTAAAGTACTCATAGCTATGCAGTTGGTAGAACGAGGTCAAAAGGATAAGCAGAAGAAACAAATGGCACTTTTAGATTTTGCTCTTTGACACAGATACTTCTCAGCTGAAGGAAACCTGGTGACTCACAGGAAAATAATAGAATAGACATGATTAGTATGCATCTTTGAAACTTGAATGTTTCAGAAGACTGAATGTTTCAGCTGTCCTGCTAGTTTATAGCTGTTCTACTGATAATGCTGTCGTAAGGAATTCAGGATGCAATTCAGAAGTTTAGCCCCTGACTACACTTTCTAAAAGTCTCCTGGACCTGTGAGACACAGAAAAGCTGAACAGATGGAAACAGTCTTTAACGAAATATGTTTACACTAGAAAAAAATTCTGTATAATGAATAAATTATTGACATAAGTCTCCTCTGACACTGGGCATGATGACACCGTGCAGCTGAAAACCGTGCAGCATCTCTCCAAAGGCAGTGCAAAGTGTCCTTACACAAGAATGCAAAGCAGCATAACTAAACTGGAATAGTGCCACAGCTCATCTTGCAAACCTTGCCATGATGCCCTGAATGAATGCCCACTGCTTTTTAGGTTTGAAGTGCCTTCTATATGGGCTGGGTCATGTAACTTGAATGCAGTAGCATAGCTGCTTCCAAGTCATTTGAGCCTGTTTGGCTGAAAATGGGTCTTTGATTTACTCTAGAGATTTCTTATGGATGTCAAGCCACCTTCCTAAGGAAGAACTAGCTTAACTGGAAACCGGCATAACAAAAAAAAAAAAAACCCACAAAAACCCAAAAAAACCCCAAAACCCTAAAAAAATATGTTGCTGTCAGCACAAAATTGCTCGCAACAGACTACGGAAAAGGGCTCTGAATGTTTGAAACTAGTTTACGACTTAGCGAAGTAATTTCCTTACCTCAGGATGCAACAGGAGTGCTGGCACGCATTCAAAGTCCTCTGAGAGACTGAAAATGCTTCAAGTCCTAAGATTAAATGCCAAGTCCTAAGATTTGCCTCTCAGCATCAAAAGGTAGATAGCTAATTTTTTTTCATTTCTGTACTTTCACTGCCTTGATTAACTGACTTTCCAAAAGGTAAAGTTTTTTAATAACTTCAAAGCTATTCCTCTTATACAAAGCCTGAACTGATTTATCTCAGTTCCTTACTCAGGAATTCATTAGCAAAATTATTATAACCATCTTGTCAGCGTTTTTTACAATGCTCTTCTGAAGGACCATCTTTGAAAGGCACATTTTGGAAAGATTTGCTCCTTGTTAAACTGAGACAGAGTCATCCGCTCTGACAAGGGCTGACACCGTTGAAATTAGGTGCATTTACCTTATTGTATACTGAGGAGTGAAACATTAACGAATTCAGAGGAATCTAACCCAACAGTGATGTATCAATTTATGGCAAGAGTGAGAAGCATCTGGACATCAGCACTTCATTTATAAACAGTTACTCACAGGTAAATATATCAATCACAGCTCACATTCACCTTTATGTATAAGATATAAATGGATACATCTAAAATATATCCATACCTTTCTAGAAACAAAGTAAGAACTTCTGATTTGTTTAGGGCAATTTGATCTTCTGGATTCTAGGGCAGTTCCAGCTGCCTGTTGGATAGAATTCAGGCTTGCTAGCAGACATCCAAAAAAAACTCTCCAGTCCCACTATGGCCTGCTTTTTCAAGGCTGACACAAGTCTCGTTGCCTGATTTGTTTATAACATGTCACCACACCATTCCTTCTTATCCCACTCCCAACATTCCAAGTTAGCAGTTCTGCCAAGAGATGCGTTGCTCATTTGTCTGTCTCCCACTACTCTTTAGCTCAGCATTTCAGAGCGGAGGACAATCATGGCATGGCTGTCATACAGGCACAGCTTTAGGCATCCTCTTCTGACTATTAAGCAACAAGATAACATTTCCAGTCATTGCTAGTCACCTGGAATTGAACCTGTGTTGATCACCAGAAAACACCAATTTCTACCACGCGACTTCCTCGAGACGCACCAGTCCAAAAGGCTCCTGCATCTGCCCTCTCCCTCTGCTCATCTGGAGCCCTGATCCTCCTGAGATTTTGAGAAACAAGTTGTCAAATGCTGGTTAAAGCTACCACAGTCTATAAGGGCTTGCTAGAAAGGCTGAAAGAGCATATAGAGCCCAGGCCCAAGCACAGCAGTGCTTTTAAAACTATCTGATAGCAACTCAGCAGGTACATGGATGTCTACTCTTTGGAGTCAGGGCATCCCAAAGAAAATAAGTATTTTCTTTAAGTATCATTAGAGAAGAAAATCAAGAGGAGACGGTCTCATTTGCACTTTTCCTTTCAGTATCTTTTGTTTCTTTTTTTCTCTTCAGTGCAGATCTCAATGCGGCAAACAGTCCTTTCTGAAAAGCAAAATCAACAGCTTTGAAAACCTTGAAGTTGACGTGAACTGCAAACACTCCAAAATTTCATGTAACTGTATAAGAATGTGTCCACTCAAAAATCACTACACTGGATCATGGATTTGGAAGATTGAAAAATCTTTCTATTATTTAACTTGCTAATAGGGTACTGAATAGTACAAGAACCAAGATGATGCTAATTAATAAGCCTTTCCATTTTCACAATGAATTGTTGAAAAATACCCTTATAAAAACATTTCTTATTACTTCAGATTTCTTGTTAGCTGAATTTCATTTTGTGCCTTGGTCTTTCTCACAGTATTCTTAAGGGTCTGTGCTACAGTTCTGTCTTGACCTTAGTAACCTGATACAGCTTCTACTTCCTATGGACTTCATCCTCCTACTTGGGGTTGTTGTCTTGCTACTCTTTCAATCTTTCCTTCACAATGAAGTAAGTATGCACTTGGATGTGCTTTTAAAAAGAAAAAAATGCTGCTATTATGTTGTTGTTTTTCATTCCTGTCATAGAAACTGTATACAATAACATATCTTAGATCGCTCTCACCAAGGTAACCCTGTCTGGACAACCTCAATTATTTCCTCTTCTTTATTTGCTCAGAAAAGAGCCCTCTAGCTGTTTCCTTCACTTAAAATGGCAAAACCTTATCAATGCATTTAAAAACTTGCTGGATAATGTCTCCTGCTGTATTCCTTTCCAAGCAGATGCTGGTGACCCAGACCTCAGAGAAAGCCTACGTGCTCGTACACAAACACACCGAAAATGTCCTCTCACCAGGAGTGAATTTAAGCACAGAAGAAAACAAGATGTAAATAGGGTAAGTAATTTCAGAACCTCAAGACACGAAACTATCTTCCTTGGCTGGATGTTTCCTCCATTTCTTTGTTATAGGTGTACCAGATTTGCTTTCTAATGTTCTTGCTTTCAGAGAAACTGGACTGAAACACAGCAGTTGGATTTTTTTTCCCCAGCCCCAGGTGATTTGCTTGTACCACTCCTCAGACCTGCCAGCGCTGTCTGCTCAGACTCTCAGTGCAGCAACTGAAGCAGAAGGGATATATTTCCATTTGGCATCCATCCTCACAGTTTCTGATCCTTTTGTCTCACCCTCGCTGAGGTGTAGCCTACACTGTGCCCATTACCACTGCCCTGCCAGAGCTTTCCAGAATACAAAGGTGAGAACTAGAATATCATAGGAAATACTTTCCATTCGCACTTTCCGTTCTTCATGAAGTGCAAACAGACAATTTGGCAAACACTTTCCTTTCATTCCGTTCCAACTGCATCCCTGAGCCTTAGTGACCAGCCATTCTGGTTATAAAAATTTTTCTAACTCTCAAGTCTGCATTAATTACTAATATTCACATATTCTACAATGTAAAATATTCATCAAAGTACTGGAAGTGTTTAAGTATTTATGACTCATTTTTCCCAGGGTATTGTACGAGCACCTGGAGAAACGACTGAAAAAGTGAGCTTCATAAGATTGATTGCATGCATGAGGACAGCTCCAACATCGTTGTTCATTAGCTTTATTAATGTCAAACACCTTCACCACCCTATTAGCTTGCTTGATAACTTAGGCTTGCAAAAAACCATGAGAAACCCAGATTTCTTTAAAGCACGAGGGCAATGAAACATTCAATATAGTGTTATAATCCAGGACAAAAACCAACCTGGTTGTAAAGCTGGGCAGGTGGGAAGAACAATGGTGGAAAGAAGCTTTCCCGCACATGTTCTGCCATTCAATGCTAGAACAGACAGCAGTTTAAAGCAGTGTGGGCTGCACAGCCCAGGGGCTGAATCCAGCCCTTCAAACACTTGAACTTGCCCTCCTGACCTAAGCCAGACTTGTCTTAGAAAAAGCCAAGAACAGCATGTATTATCCTTCCAGCCAAAACTGCTGCTGCCTTCTGCTTGCTCCCCATGTGACAGAGCAAGCTGATGCGCAATGCACTCTGCCCTCTCAGGGAGCACGGCTGAGCCAGCCCCATGTACTCCAGGCTGCTGCCCAAGCTGGGCCCCCAGCTTTGTTCTCTGCTTCACCACAGGTGAGAACACAGAGCCCCAGCCCCACATCACATTTCACACCTGTGCACATCTCAGGCTGTGCCCAGGAGCTGCACATGCAACATTGCTGAGCCAGAGAGATCAGCCAGATTGCTGAGCACATCCAACTCTCAGAAATGAGTTAGAAGACCCTTTCTTGCTCTACCTTGATGCGGGGTGCTGAGGGGTGGCTGAAATCGCCGCTTTAACCCGAAAGCATCCCCTGCAAGGGATGCCCTGGGGGTGCAGCTCGGCACCTAGCAGGCCGATTTCCTAGCCCCCGTGCCAATGGTTGGCACCGAGACACAGCCCCGCACCCAAGCCAGAATAGCTCATATGTTACCAGGAGCAAGGAGCGTGGAGGGCTCTCCGCATGGGTTCCGAAAGGTTTATTCCGAAGAAGTCAGAGGCGAAGAGGCCGAGCAGGCCTCGTGTACAAGCTTATAAGGGGTAACAGAAGGGGGGCTGGCACAGTACCAGCAACCAATTACCTGGGGGCAAGGGGCAGGGAGAAGGCAGAGGGATACAACAACCAATGGGGAGAGGGAAGGGGCAGAGTGGGGGACCAGGTACCAGACAGGTACTGCCTGATGGGAGAAGAAGTCTTTCCCTGTAACCTGAGCAGGGGGAGCTTATTTGTTCTCTGAGTTGACCCACCAGCGTAGGGGGTCTCCCAGACCAGGGTTTTCTGGCATCCCAGCTTCTACCGCTGCCAGCTCATCCACCCCAACACTACCTGTTTACAGGAAAAGTGCAAGGACATTAAAAGTCCCTGGGATTTTTCACACTGATGCCTTTCAGTGCTGTGTTTTCCATGATTTCCCTTCAGTTTACTGTGCCTTATTGAGGCCTCGCAATATCAATACCAGATGACAGAACCCTCAGTGCCACTAACATCCATTAGCTACCTGGGCAAGAGGCAACTGACCTAAACCTGTGCATGCACACAAGTTAGACCACAAAAAGAACAGGTATTTAATGCCAGTAACTATTTCTGAATAAAGCTGCTCATTCTAGGAACAAAAGGCAATGACTGACCTGTTACTCAGAATGACTTCTCAGAGTAGCAAGCAATCGTAATTTCTTGCAAACCCCTCACGCCTTCCTCATGCAGCTGCTTACACCATGTGGCTTTGTTTAAATGTCTGGATATATTATAAACACATCAGTGTTTATATTGAAATATAAATATTTCACATCAGTGAAATATTATAAACACATCAGTGTTGTTGAATCTTAAATATATACGATCCCTATCCCCATTCCGCCTTTGACATACATCCACTATGCCTTCACCTCCCAACAGTTTTAAGTGTTCAAGGTCAGGATGGACAGGGCTTTAAGCAACATAATCTAGCAGAAGATGTTCCTGCCCGTGGCAGGTAAGGTGGACTAGACGATCTTTAAAATTCCCTTTAAAATTCTACCCGAGCAGGACACATGATTTCCGAATCCTTCAAAGGTATGATCCTGCTGTGCAGAAGTGCAGCATTATGACTCCCAGAGCACAGATTTCTCTTTTAGGGTCACAGGTGTGCGCATAATTGCTTCATTTATCCGTATGGATTCCAGTTTAACCCAACACCTTCTACTTTGTTCAAGTTAATTCAAATCAGGAGTGTCACATGATCTGGTGGACAAGCATACTTATGTGGTGATTACACTAATCCTAACAAATTTGAACATAAAAAACACACATGAAATAAGGTACAAAGCCAAGCAAGGACACAGAATAACAGTAAAAACAATACTGTGACGTTCAGAGTAATTTTTGAAATTCCCTCTGCATAAAATTCGTCAGAAGACTCAACTGCTACCATGTTTTCTGCAAGACCAAAAGATAACAAAATGCTAGAGTTCCCATTCCAATACGCTAAAGGTACATAAAATGCACATAACTACTAAAGATAGATTTCACAGAATAAAAGAGAAATTAAATGCTCCACTGCCAAAATCTAATGATTTCGTGATCAGTCTGGAGAAAACATATGACTGAAACAAATGATTCATAATATATTAAGAAACTAAACAAATTAAAACATCAATGAATACCCAACTTTGGGCTCAGAGATTTTAATAACAGCAAAAAGGAATTGTTTCATTTGAAATAATCTATTGTAATCTTAAGTAATTTCCTTCTGGGCTCCCTTATTAAACCATTTCATTTGCATGTCTGCTTTAACTTCATTACAAGCAGATTTACTGCACTGCTTATCAACCCTGTACTGATCCCTACTTGCAAAATTATTTTGTGTAATTTCACACTTACTTTTTATGCTTGTCTATCAAATCATAGCAAACTTTCTGCAACTTTTTTTAAACTCCTGCTTTTCACTGAGTTTCTAGAAAAGAAAAAAAAAGCCCTCTCTTTGTAGAAATTCACACTCACTGGGAAACAAATATACAAAAAAGACCCAAAGTAAGTAAAGGCTTGGTGTGTTGATAACTGTTCATTTATTATTATACAGTCTTCATGACTATGGCTGTGAGAGAGAAACATTTACTGCAAGAGAAGCAAAAAGAGACTTCTAATCACACAACTAAATTTACTGGTATATACAAAAATATGGTTTTTAAAATCAAATTGCTGCAGTCTCCATTTGAAGAATTTGTGCTCAGTTTCCCACTTCTGAGCATTTATGCTGTTCTCTAATCTAGCTACTGAGTATTAAGGGATTTTTCTTCTGAATGTTCAAAAATAAAATTTCTCCTCAGACTCATTTTAGCTCATTTCTCCTTTAATGACAATTCTTGTTACTTCACTTTTCACACACCCACACAGTTTTTTGAAAGACTTTCAAATCTTGTAGAGTACTGATTCTGCTGAACAAAATATCCACTGCTATTTGACAGGCTGTGTAATCATTGCAAACTCCACAAAAGCACTCCCATCTCTCACACAGGTTAATTTTTTTCAATCTAGCAGGGTAAGAATTTTTCTTGCTTTTCTGATTTTTTTTTCCCTCGGCAAAGCAATAACCATTCTCCAGAGAGCTTCTCTTTCACTTGATGACTGTGATTACACTGTTTGAACTTACAGTGTAGTTACTAAATAACCACTCCCTCAGCAGATCAAGCAGTAGCAGAGAGAGAACCACAGAATCATATAGGTTGGAAAAGACCTCCAGGATCATCAAGTCCAACCACAAACCCAACACTGCCAAGTCCCACTAGGCCCCGTCCCTAAGTGGGTGGCAGCTTGCAGGACCAAAACCAGAACCAGCTCCACTCCTTTGCCAAGCCAGCACCTGCTGACCATCCCGTCTGCTGAACTTCACAGTCATAAATTTTCCCTCCCACTTATTTCTTCAATGCCTGGGAGATTTTGCTTTACATTTGCTGAGATCAGTTCATTAAAACACTAATTTCAAGTGGCAATTATCCGCTGGTGAGCACTGGCGGTGGAACCAGCGGTAGCACCGATACACTCTCAGCTGCAGGAGAGTTCACAGATGCTCAGGTCCCTGGAAGTGAAAGAGGAGGTTGAAGATTCATTAAGTGACTGACTGACAGACAGGAAATACAGCAGAATTTTGCATCTCATACCTGTTTATTTCTGCTTTTGTTTCTCCTAGGTGGCACATTTGAGAGCTTTTTTTTGGAAACCCAAAACAAGAAAAAGTCATTGGCTTTGAAAATCTCTTCGATTCTCTTAGCAAATTATATAAGCAGGTAAGAATTTTGCCTTTGTAAAGCATAATTGTTTTAGATGACCACAATATCATCTAGAGGTGTGAAATGTTTCCAATACTGCAGAGTAAATAACAGCTAGACAGAAACACACCTAAAAGGGTAACGAGAGAGTGAAAGAGCACGCTTGTGGAAAGCTTAAGATCAGCACAACAGAACAGCCAATGCTTAACCAAGAAGAGTAAACAAATGGCATTTAGCAAGGTTTTGGGCTCCAGAAAAATCAGTGACTCTAACTGGAAGGAAAGCAAGAGGATGCAGAAGGCATTGAGAAAATGCATCGAATGTGCTCACAGCCCAGGCAACTTTCAACCCCTTTTCATGAAATGAGGAAAACATGGTCTGGCCAAGGAAAAGAACATTCAGCCTTTCAGTACTGTTTGTTTCAAAGCCCTGTGCTCCAGATTACTGACAAGGATGTCATGGGCTGGAGTCTAAAAGAGTTGCATAGATGCTACTGGCAAAACATTCGTGATTTATCACTGGTCTCAGGCTCTCCAGCATCAATACATTATTCCTCATTTTCTACCCTGTATTCTATGTATACACTGCAGTGTGCTACCCTAACATATAAGCAGCTGCTCTATTTCACATGAGAATTACATTTTAGATGCCAAGAGTCACGGTATTGGTTGTCAATTGAACTCAAATAACAGAAATTCCTAAGCTCCCTGGTGACTTCTGAGATTCTGCTCTTCTGCCCTGAATCTTGGTAAATGCTCAGAAATTTTTCTTCTTTCACAGAAACTATGAGGAGTTCTGCTCTATCTAGGCGACTTTTAAAAACATAGTGAATTAAAGAGGAATAGGATAAAGTGCCTAAATCTGTGAAATACCATGGTATTTCTAGAATATGTTCCACATACATGTGCTAACAACAGTCAGAGTTTTCAGATACAGCTTTTTTTATTCAGGTTCTAAAAATCTTTGCATTCCTAAGCAATAGCTAAGCGAAAGAATGAGAAAAGCAGGTGGAATAGCAGTTACTACCAGTACTGCATTCAACTATGTCTATTAAAAAGTTACTGTTCTTACAGCTGTGCATTTACACACCAGCAAAAATTATCTAGTGAAACACTTCTTCTGTGGGAAAACACCGCTGCAGCACGTGGTAACATCAGGCACTTTATACTAAACAAAAGCAGGAAAAACATTAAAGACAATTTCCCCCCTGAAACAGGTATCCTGTAAATTACACCCCTAGTCAATCAGATAAACGACTAGCCTCTGCAGAATTTAGTTTTCAAAGGCCAAAAAGGTCCTTCTCTTATTTTTGCTTGATTCTAAATGGATCTAAACTTGGTGCAGGTAGTGCTTTCAGACTCAAGTATTACAAATTTGCTGCTAGTACTCCGGCCATTCTGCATTATTCTTTCAGTTTAGGTACATTTTGCAATGTACGATCTGAAGGACGGTGATACTGTAGTTTAGGTAAAAGAAAGCAAATGAGAAGGTGAAGTCTCTGGCAGAATCTATCTCCTTTTTTCCTTAAATAGCGATGATAATTTTTTCATTCTGTAAGCAAGTTTCAGGACTTGGTAACAGCTGGCAAACTACTTTGAGACCTCTGGACATGAATTTAAGTGAAAGCTCTTCTCTCTCTCCCAAAAAGACAATCTATGCTTTTGGTCAGTGACCTCTATACTACTATGTTCAGACAAATAATTTCATTCTAACATGTTTTGCTGCTTTCACATATTTCAGCGATAGCTGGTTTTGATGGCTTTATATTTACTACTTTCAGACTATAATCTGCTGTCTCAGAAATACATCCTGCATTTACAGAAAACAGCTATAAGAGACAAAAAGTCCAGTCTAATTTGGGTCCATTTTGCATACAGCACACAAGCAATATGAATTTCATCCTCCTGGCTTCTACAAGCCCTCTGACAATCCAGAGGAAAGAAGGTAGCAATAGAGAAAAAGAACACCAAGATCATTTTTAAAAAGTGAAACCAAAGTACTTGCAACTCAGCAAAATAAAATTCTTTTCAATAACCTGTTATGTAATGTAAAGTAACATTGTATTTCACCTGACTATTTCCACTGTAGAATCAGCAGAATTATATAAGCAGGTATGGATGGGGTTGAAAGAGACCTTAAAGATCATCCTCCTTGCTGTGGGCAGGGACTCCTTCCACTAGACCAGGTTGCTCAGGGCCCCACCCAACCTGGCCTTGAATACTTCCAGGGATGGGGCATCCACAACTTCTCCAGGCAACCTGTTCCAGTGCCTCACCACCCTCACAGTAATGAATTTGTTCCTAATATCTTATCTGATCCCACCCTACTTCAGTTTGAAGGCATTTCCCCTTGTCCTGTCCCTAGGCTCCCTTCAGGCACTGGAAGGCCACCAAAGCCTTCTCTTTTCCAGGCTGAACAACCCCAGTTCTCAAGTCTTTCCTCATGGGAGAGGTGCTCCATTCCTCTAACCATCTTGCTGGCTATGAAGAGAAACTCACGATGTTTGAGCAAAAAATTATACATGAAATGCGAGTTAACAGAAGGTGCTACTGAAAGAAACAGAGGTTTATTTGCCTTAATTTTATATGGTATTTCTCTCTGAAATGCTCCCATATCTTAAAGAAAATACCTAGTCCTCTTAGCTTTGTTTGCTTAGTGAACAGTAGCAAACCTACAGGGAGCAGTCACCTGTTCTTTCAGAGAGATGGGACTCTCTCTGTTCTGAGAGTAGATAGATGTGATTTGTACCTGGGATCATGCATACTCGTGAAACCTGCTGTGGAATGGGGTCCCTGCCCCTAGACAAGAACATCCTACTTGACCTGTGGTGTTGCCTTCCTTCCAACTTTACCACAGCCTGATTTCAACTGGAATCAGATAGATGGATATATAGATTCATATATTCAGCATTGTATCCTCCCAGAATTTTACATTAATAAATACAGGTTGAACAACACAATGCACTAAATTGCATGCTATAAATCACAAAATCTGTCTCACTTGAGGAAAGGCTAAACAAATGTGTTTTGCATAAATCCGAAAAAAATACATTCCCTGACAAATGACTCAAATACAATTAGTTGCTGCTTGCAGAAGGTAAATGAGCACCTGCTAAAAGCCACAAAAATCACTTTTGATGGTATGACATGCTTTGAGACCTACTTCTCCTTCAAGAGAGACATAAAGACAAATAACTATGTAATTTCTGATCTATGTAATTTCTGTTTAAAAAAGTGTGTAACATTTTTTCTTCTCAATTTAAGGTGGGGGGAGCCAATCAAACCGGAGTAATCGGCTTGCTTCTATGCTAGTAACATCAGTATTGGGAAATGCTTAGCAAGCACAGCTCACTAAAACTGTGTTTGACAGTTGTTTTAATGGCAGCTGCTACAAGACTATAACTTGGTATGAATACAGATCTCAAATATTACCTTTTCAGTGAGCGCTTTCAGTTCTCAAGACAAGAAAGAAGTAGCAAATGACAAAAATAGCCAAGGTGGAAAAAGACTAAAGCATGAGAGGGCAAAAAAGAAAGGGCAAACCAACCTACATCTGACACTCAGTGTGTGGTTTCCTACAGCATCATGCTCTTATTTAACCAGCAATGTTAGCCTGCTGCGATTACCTGCTCAGGCCATTACACGTTTCTAATCCACTGTCAGGATCCAGGAGCACAGTTACTGAGGTTGACCATTTTGAGCAGTGGCCAAACTTCGCATTACGCAGACCTACCTGCAGCATTAGGGTAAACCAAGATGCTGATGAACCTGGGATGTAACGCATTAGTGGACTGGGGTTTTTTCCTGCTCCCGTCTCTCTCTCAGACACCTTGTAGCCACTACTATCAATAATACCATGCAATAGAACAGAAAAGCAATGTAAGCAAGCTGATGTATTGGAGCTACTATTAAGCAATTGAATGCTACCTTTTCGCTTTCCTTTTTTCAAGGGAATTTCTGTTTTTTCCCAACAGGACATACAGCAATTTTTAACTAACTCATTCTGCTCCATCTCCTCTGCCCTCAGCACCACACAGAAAGTAGCTATTGTGTGCACACTGGGTAACTTTACCAGAGCTTGGGAGCTGAAAGGACCCAAGCAGCAGATAGGAAGAACAGTAACAGCCAGTTACAAAAGGAATCCCATTTTATCCTTTCCCCTGGGGCTTCTGCCAGTCATGCTGTGCACACTCTGCTGCATGTGCATGCTGGGCAACACTCTTGGGGCAGAATCTTATGTAGCAAAATTTGTGTCAGCCTCAAAGGGACTGTAACATTTGACATGAAGCTCTACTGCCTATTTTTTTTTCTAAACATGTGTAATAGTGTAGGAAGAATGTCTGAATCTAAAGATCTATACAACGCACCTACAAAAACAAGTCTGTGGAGGAAAAAAAGAGTTACAAATGGACTACTGCTATCAACTACTACTTGAAGGTCATTTGTCACAACTGACCTCCAATTAAATGTGGTTACCCTGGCAAGCAGAAATTAAAAAAAAAAAAAATAGAGATGGCACTGTATTACCTGTTGCCCATAGCACTCTGGTATTGTTTTTCAATTGACTGCTTAGTGTCCTGCCTTATCTTTTTGTTTCTCTGTTAGAGTGTAAATTCCCTTTTGTGGAAAGTTAATAAGGCATCTAAAGTCTGTCATGCAATTCCTGTGATGGGTAGATCTTGGATATTCACGTTTCATTGAACAAACTCACAGTATGTGTAACTCCATGCAGCAGCATGAAGGATGTTTAGAAATTAGATTTATTGTGGATTTATTTTAAAATAATCTCTAATGCTGAAGAGAGGTTATTGTCGCAGCAGGCAATTGTGGAGCATTGACACAACTTCGCTGGTTAAGGAGGAATAAGTGAGCAGAGTGAATAAGGAAACTTAGAATTCAGCATGTTTTGAAATTCAAAACCTTTAGTGAAATCATAAAGAGACAATGCTATTGTAGGGGAATTACAGTTTAAAGAATATCAAAACCAGCAAGACCCAACTGGGATTTCCATTCCTGCCTAAAATGCTTGAAAGGTTTGTATTCTCTGAGTGGTGGTTGAATTGTTGCATTGAAGAGACCAAGTATCTAGCTTTAACAAACTGGTTAAAACCACCTAAACATTCACATCATCCATTAATATGAAACTTGCAATTTCCAGGCCGTCTCTACTTCAGCAGCAAGGTAGCCAGGACAGACTGACAGAAGAGAGAGGTACAGATTGACAGATGAACAAGGACCTTGGGGCCTGAGTCGTGAATTCATTGACTTGCTACACTGTGGAGCACCAGGCTCTGTCTAACTCATGCTGAACTAGCAAGCAGCAAACCCCAGCCAGGAAGAGATATCATCAGCACAGAAGATACACCGTTTGACCCTTGGTCACGCCTGCCGTTGAGCGTTCCATGGGCAATTTGTTCACGCTTCTTTGTTCAAAATGGCTGCAGACTCTTGCACTTGTGTTTCTTGTACTTTAGGAGAGCTTAGGTTAATAAAGGAAAACAAGCTCACGAGGACTGAGCACACCCCAGCTGATTGAATCATTTCTTCAACTATCAATTTAAATGGGATGTCTTCCCTTCAGCGCAGCAGGTTCTGCAGTCATACAAGTACTCTGTATGACCGATGCAATAGAAATACCAAAAGAATAAGTTAAATTTTGACACTTCACTAAAAACCATTTCACTAATGATGACAGTGATTTGGCACATCTGGAAGAAAGTAGAAAAGAACTGACATACAAGCAGATTTTCTTGCTTGGGAAGCTCTTCCCAAGATCTGTACATGACTCATAACCTGCCAGCATGCTGCCAGAAAGCAGATCAGAGAATGGGACTCTATAGCCCAAGGGACACACACCTCACATCATTTTTCCTTCCCATAAGAGGAGGCAAAGTAGGAAAAAAATAATAAAACAATACCTCTCTCTCCTGTGCAGTTCAAGCTGCACAGTTTTGGAAACAACGGAGTCCTCTGTGACCTAGGTTTGTCTGTGATGGGAGTGAACAGAAGAGGCAATAAAATGTTTAAGAGAAGGATGAGAGAACACACACTACCAAACTCAGGGTCTAACAACAGATGATTCAACATAAGAGACGGAACTGAGGATCTTACACTTCAGCAGTCCTCCATTGTAGAAACTCAGGATGGTTATTTATTGACTCAATTAAAATCTTAATAGGTGAATGACAACCTTGTTTCTATGACAAGGCATTGATGTTTCTATGGAGAGGAAGTTCTAGTACTTAATACTACTTTTACATTGTAGTATACCAAGGAAATTGCCAAAGTTAACACAAAAGACTCATCTTAGACAGAAAAGAAACATTACCTGAAGAGATTATTTAAGGAAATATGATGGTGTTCTTCATAATAACCCATGTCCTTCTACTGAAATAGCAACTATGACTCTTCAGGCTGATTCAGTGAAGTACACAATTTAGAAGCTTTAGGGGCAGCTTTTATTAACATTTTTATATTTCACTGCATTTTGCTCTACATATTCAGGTGTTTAACCAGTCAGGACATTCAGATTTTCCTTCTCCACCAATTTAACTTTTTGATTGCCTTATATAATAAAACACTATCAGTGTCCAAGATGCAAACGCCTAGTTTAGAAAAAAATATGCAACATCCAAATTGCTTTTGATAATGAAAGAAAAAAGAAGTAGAAACCCATGTAAACTAGAGCTCTGCAGAACTCCAAAGTATTGGCACAAAAAGAGCTTGGGGAGAGGCTCTTTAGCCTCCTAACAGCCTGAGAACCTTAAACAAATAATTTGCCCTCACAGTTCTTAGTGCAGGATTGTGTATCCCAAAACTCACACCCAAACTATGCATCCTTTGAGCTAAAATGGAGGCAAATAACTAGGAGAAACCTATTAAGAGCAACAGAAAGAAATTTTAGGGAATGAGCTATCTCTTGTCTCATGTTTAATGCCTTGAAGGTCTCTTATCTAATCAATGTACTAGAATATCCCTTACCAGCCCACCAGATTTTAAGGCAATGTCCTGTATAACCAGAACAGAAAAAAGTGGCCAGTGAAATTCTTCATGTAAACCTTTTGTTTCACAAAGCATCTAGCAAGGATGTCAGTCTCTGCAAGGCATTGTGCTTCTTTATTGTAGTTTTCTGCCAAATTAATCCATGTGAATATAGATATCACAGCCTAAAATACTGTGCATGCTCCAAAATAACATACAGAATGTATTAATGCACTGTAATTACAGAATTACAGCATCTGCATTGACACATCTTGTTGAATACCTGAGTCACAGACAAGTCTCCATAGGGTGTATATGAACGGACTTCCACTGAATTACAAGGTAAAAATACATCAATAAGCCTAATTCACTTCTATATTTAATAGTAAAGGTGTCACTGTTATCAAGTGTTGCAATGTTTTAAGCACAGAAGTCAATACGCAACAGGCATTTTCGAAAAGGAAAAAAGGAAAATAGAAAACAAGAAAAGAAAAAGAAGAGAAAAAAGTTTCCCAAACCAGAGAAAGATTTAACAGGAAAATATAAATAGCCACCAAAACCAGAGAAAATGAAACAGAGAGAGACAAAAAGGAGAACCATTAAGAAAGAGAAAGCAATTTATAAAGCAAGAAAAAAACCCATTCAAATCAATCTATGATGCTTTTCAACATAATAGCCAGAATATTACGCCTTCTCTTCAGGAAGTCTTAAGAGAAGCTAACCCTCACAACTCAAATTTGGCAAGTTAGAAAGTTCATGTTCTTCATATGAAAAGAGAGCTTTGTACACACAGGATTTTTATGACACCACTTGTGGCATCTGTGGCTGAAGGTAAACAGTTGCTATGTTACAAGCGGTACTTCCAAAATGTAGCAATTCCCTAAACATCGGTGGAGCAGCACAGCCATCCCCAGCCCCTTACACTGAGCAGACCAAGCTGAAGACAAGCTTTCTTGTTTCTTCTGTGGGGTTCAAAAAGAAAAAAGGTACTGAGAGTATCTGGAGACAGCTGCAGTGACCCTTGGGAAAGAGCTGGAAATGTCAGAAATGAGAAGATCCTGTGGGAGCTTCAGTGAGCAGCAGAGGAGCCACCCTGATGTACTAAGTTTGATGCCGAAGAAAACACAGTGCACACAAAATAAAAGGTAGCAGCAGACCTTCCCTGACCAGCAAAAAGAGCAGTGGTATAAACACAGGGAGGCAACTTCCTGCAAAGAGAGAGAAGTTTACAAGCCAGGCCCCAACATCCACGGAAGCAAACAAGTTTTGCACAGAGGACTGATGCCATTTTTATCTCCTTTCAACCACAAACATCACCGCTTTAACTTCCTCTTCCAAAACCAAGAATTAGCACTGGAAAATTGCTTCAGTGGTGAAGAAAAGCATGCTATCTTCTACTTAGACTCACAATATAGACACCATCTTGCTGCATTTTTATCATTGCACATCTATTAAAAAAATGGTTCTGGAAAATATAGAGAGAAAATGGCTTTTTTCTACTCCTCTCATATTCTAAGATGATTTTTAAAAAAAGCTGAAGCTGAAATGTGTGGTACTCAAAAAACCCACAACTTAATTAACAAAAGAAGAAGGAAATTCTGCTCCTTTTCTGAAAACTAGAGTTCTTAGCTGTTTATACAAGGTGCTATATGGTCTCAATTACATCCTGCGCCAGACAGCCACATCTTTTCTTTGGTGTCCCACAACGTTTAGGCTGTTTGGTTTAATTTCTTAGATCCCTGCAAATCCTTCAGTTTCTTTCTCTACTGCTTTTGCTTGGTAGAGATTAGTTATTACACCTTTCCCAGGACTGCAGTGTGAGGGCTGTAGGAGCAGGGCTGGCTCCTGAGACCCTGTAATTCCTTAGGCATTCATCAGTTGCAAGCTCCAACCTTGTGCATAAAGGGACAATTTAGAGTTCATACAATCTCTCAATTTTTCAAGGAGTCTAGACTCTTTACCTAACGAAGTAACATTAAAAAAAAAATACAAATATCTGTGAAACAACAGATGCTGGCATGCTCTACTGCACTTCAAATTCCTTGCCATATTTCAGCATTCCTCAGGGCTAGGTCATAGGTTCAGCACAACTTTTCTTGAGAAAAGGGCACCAATCTCCCTTTTTTAAGGCAATCTGCTCCCTTTTTTTCTCCTCTCCAAACCTTGCTACTTCAAGCACTTTTGTTTCATAACCCCCTCCTCTTCACCTGGGGACTCTTCCATCAGCCGCCTTAGGTCAGCCAAGTCCCACCAGCTGATCTGTTGCTAAGTTACTACTCCTCTGTGTTTCAGACTAAAAAAATGATCTGTCTGGGGCAACAGCCAACTTTTTGTAAAATATCACTCTAAATACATGCTCACTATAGTTAAAATGACCTGTTATTTTTGCTCTCTGGCATTGCAGATACTCTCCCTCTTCTTCTCTGGCAGATTTTATAACAATACAGGACCAAAAGACTGCCAAGAAAGAAAGCCAAGCTCCGCGTTCACAGGCTTGTTGCAGACTCTGTTACTAGCACTGAACAGAAGTCCCATGCTGCACAACAACCAAACCCAAAGCCCACAGCCCACCCTCTCCCTCCCATTTTAATAGCATGAAACAAACCCGGAGAACACATTCAGAGCAGGTGCTTTTGTTTTACACAAAGCTAGTCATGCCACCCATATTTTGCTGTAGCAAATAGGTGGACTTGTATGTATAGATCTGTTCTGCTGTTTCCCTCAGAGTTCAAATCCATTACATTTTGACCTTACATAGCATCTTCCAAATTTCCCAGATCTCACATCTTTTTTCCTCAAAATCTGAAGTTACAGCCTGATGCTTATTTCCCAGTTATTAGTTTTAAGCCGCACTAATTCCCCCATCTCACCTGAATTATTCTAGAGTCCCTGAGCATCCACAAGCGGCATATTGAGAAATTAAGAGAAAATGAGACAATTTTTTTTCTCTTTCTTGATTCCTGCAGGCAAAAACTGTCTACAACAGGAGATTTGATGAGCATCAGACTCGTGCCTGAGTCTGTGTTCTTAGAGAGGTTGTTAGTGGTTCCAGACGGTGACAAAACACTTGTCAAACTCCTCCCTATGTCCAGCCATGAATTTTACAACTGCAATACAAAATGCTGCACTGCTTTTGTTTTGGATCCCTCCCTTTTTTTTCTTGTTTGGGAGAGCAAGAACACTGGCTGCCAGTTTACCTTGCAGATACACCACTCAACACAAGCATTCCTCACAAAGCCGGTACCTTCTTTTTTTCAACTAAGCACATGGAATAACTTATAAAACAAGATAGATACATGCTTGATAAAAATCTATGGCAAAAATCTTGCTTCTGCCCTGTTCTACCAAATAAGTGAGTAGGGGTTTTTCAACTGTCTTCAGCAGGAATTTGATGCCACTCCTACAGCATCAGGAGATGAATTTAGTAGACAATCTAGGAGAAAATATTATCAGGCACTTAAAAAAAAAGACAACTTAAAAGGAATAGAAAATTAATTCAGCAGTAAGCTGAGCCATGATATAAGTGCAAGATTTGAAAATGAGTATTTCCGACAGCCTCATTTTCAAAAGATAGTATTATATTGTTGTATTTTACAATGCAAGTGTTTGCAAGATAAAAGACTACTGATAGTGAGTAAAGACACGAAAACTCTGGTCTCAACAGTGTTAAAAATAATCTAGCTGACAGAGATACACAAATGCAACTTGAAATAGCTAAAAAAGGTGGAAGGACACAGAATGAACTTGCACATGAAATTGTTTCAAGATGGTTGTTCCAGAGGCCATTTTTGTCTGGAAAGAAGTTTTTGTCATCTGTCTAGACCACTTCTAGTGACCACGGAGGCGACCGACCAGCAACCATAATTGCTCCCTTCCCACATGTACATCCACATTTCCCACCAAGAAGACTTCCAGAGACCCTGCCTGGGAATACAGGTGGAGACACACCCTGCAGGGTATCTGTAATGTAAATACAGCCTTTATGTATTTTTCAGGTGCTGTCTGACAAGAGACTCTCACTCTGGAAGCCATGTGTTTGTCACTAATGGCTCCACAGTGGCAGAAGGGAACGAGGTCTGCAGGTTGATTGGAAAACCATTTATTACCTAGAAGCACTGTGTGCATCCAAGCACACCACCACTGCCATCAGCAGGAACTGCGTACTAGATGGGGATTTAGGTTAAGGCTAGGATTTTTTCCCTATTACTGGTGTTAGGATTCTTCAAGATTAGCAACAAGGTGATGACATTAAAAAGGATAGCAGGGAGCAGCAAAGTGTGTGCGATTTATGAGCTTATACTGAGTGCAAAGTTTGCTCTCCTTATGAAAACAAATACCTTTTTGTATTTATATCGTGGCATTCAACACACTGCATTACGACTCTGTTGTACCTGTGCTTCCACCTCTCAAAATCCCACCTCAGTTAGCACTGAGAAACAATAAGGAAATTGCAATAAAGCCTTAAAAAAAAGGAAGAAAAAAAAAAGGCTGTCAGGATTTTCACTGAGAAGAGATAAAAGTTCCACAAGGGACCTCACTATTGCTATCAATTCTCATGCTGAAAGCTGGAAGTTAACGCAGTAAGGAGTGATACTATATAAACCTAAAATAGAAAGCTCTCTCTAAGCAACAATTATAGCTTAAAGATGTTGAATGTTTGTGACTGTGCACACAACCCTTGACTGCATTATATTCTGTGGGGCAGATCCTCAGATAGCGATTTGGAGTCCTGAAATAAATTGATGTCATCTGAGAAGCTGCCTTATGAGAGTCTGACACTTTTATTAAACTGAGAATACCAATGCACTTATTTACTTCTGTACCTCTTGACTGGAAGTCCAATTATTATTCAGGGATTTACTGGACTATATTCATGGCTACTGATACTGTTCAGAGTGTTATTTTAACTGATTTTAAACTGAGATACATAACACAACTTCTACAAGCAGTTGCATAACCCACTGTCCCAACACACCACTATTTTCATGACTGGTTACATTAATTCCTTGATGCATGGTCTGCTAATTCTGATACAGTGGAAAAACATTCACATTGCCAGTAAGATTTTTTTGCTCCCTGTGAAAAATGCACTTTTATCCTGAATTACTCTATGTTAGGGGAAAACAAGGAGAAACAAAATGCAACGACTCCATGAAAGATTGGTGCATCTTCTTGAGGGCAACTAGTCTCAGAGCTGCAGTCAAACACTTGCCTTGTGTTCAGTTTCACAGGTTTTGATCAACTGAAGTCGCTTCAAAGCTCTGTTCACATTCTCTTCTGATCTCAGATTATCTTTGCATTCAGCCTACATATTGAGCTGTATCACACACTCAGAGTCCCCTCTTACCAAAATATCAATTCAGTGTACTGGGAGGAAAAGTGGTACCCTAGTTAAAGCAAGAGAGTAGCTACTCTCTCTTTGTCTCAATATTCAAAGAAACTGCAAATATCATCTGATGTAAAGCAGTCTCTACTAAGCTCTTGCTTTGTCTACAATCAAGGCTGCTTAGAACTTCACAATCAATGTGAAGTAGCCACAGACAGGCATGGGAGTGTCACTCCTGCACAGAAACATCTAAATAAGCTCACTGAATGCTTATGCAGCCCAGTCCAAAACACAGCCAACTTGCTCTCCCTGTCCAGCTCGTGACTGGACATAGGAGATTAACACAGCATTCCCAAAGCTTGCAAACAGAGCACGAAGTTTGCCTCAATTCCCCAAAATGAAACTGCCTCATTTCCCTAAAAACACTACAAACTAGTGAACCCGCCCCAGACCTAAAGAGTAGTAAAATCCAGGTAAAGGTAGATAGACATGAAACACTGAATCCTACAGGGAACAATTTGGGGACTGTTAAAGGAAGAGGTGGGAATTAAAAGCCACTCTCCCATTTTGAGGTTAAGAGAGATGAAATTGTAGCTCCCTGGGTGACTTTCTGCACAATACTCTGGCTACCTCTGTGCCTACTTTGATGTGCAAGGGAAGCTGCATTTTCTGCTTCTCTCATGGATTGAAGCAATTTCTATTCAAAATACCACAGTCCAATTCAGCTTTGCTAAATCAAGCAGTTGAAGAGAAGTGTAAAGCTAAAGAGGTGCATGTACGTGTGAAGCACAAACACACCCTCATGTCCTACTTTGCAGCAACAAAGTGTAGACCTGCCCTGCACTTCTTCACCACCAGCTCTTTAAAGAAAAACACTTTGGGCTCTGAACAAAGCCCCTTTGTTAAATAACAATCCAACAAGTACAGGACCCTCTTTTGAGGCTTTCTCCATTAAAATGCAAATCTCTGCCTTGACACAATGACACTCAAAATGGAATCTGTACAAGTAATGCTGCACCACAGAGATTGCGTCATCTACTTATAATGACTACTTCTGCCACCCTTTTAATTGCTTTCATGTTCATAATTTTGTGGACACTTTTTCTTCAGGAGGGAATAATTTTTAATACAGTCTTAACAAGAAAGACATATACTACAAGACGTGAGCTCAATTAAGCTTTCTGATCTAAAGCAATAAACTCCACGATAAATTAACAGAAACAATAAGACAAGAAGCAAAATATGATTAATAGGAGGATTCTAGCCAATAGGTTTTTCTAATCTGGGGATCTGACAGTTCCATAAAAATAGCAGACAAGAAGAAATAATGGGAGAGTTAAAATCACAACAATGGTAATATATAATAAACCATGTATTTCAGAAGATTATGTTGCAAGTGCAACTTTGCACCAAAATTTATTGATCAATAAATTGATCTAGAAATTGTCTATAAAGTTATCTTTCACTTCTTGTTCTTGTACATATGGAAATCAGAAAAGCCCCAGATCTTAAACTACAGAGCAAACTTGCCCAGCAAAAGAATTTACATAGCCACCTGAATAAAGCAGGGAGAAACTTTCACACAGGAGACCTGTGGTTAAAGACACAGTACTTTATGAAAAACCACAGCTGGCACTCATCTCTGGATGATGGTCAAAGAATATTGCTGTAAATATTGAACTGGTATCTCACAAGAAGAGGCATAATTCTGCTCTGCTCTTTGAAACGTAAATGCTGTTAAGTGTCTTTGCTTCTTTTTAGTTTGAGGATTGAGTAATCACCGTTACGAAGGTAAAACCATACAGGAAAATTCTACTGTTGGAACATCAGAAACAAAGAATATTGAAGAGTCTGAACCTACTTTCCTTTTCCATCCAACAAGTCAGTCAAGGGCCAGCGTCAGAAAGGGTTTGATGTAAGCTCCTGTTGCACGCCCTTCTTGTGATAGCCTGATGCGGGCCCCATGCACCACCTTATTAGACCCCTGTGTACTACTCACCTTCACACTATTGCTACTCACCAACTCATCTGTCATCCCAGGGCAAACAAACTGTCTTAGAACATTTATCTCCATTAGAAAACCAAAATAAACCTACTGGTTCAAACCAGTTCCAACAGCGGATGCAAACACCTCTGACACTCTCTGTATCAACTATTTTTAGCTCAAGAGATTTCCTGTTTCCCTCTACTTATTAACCCACCATGACTTTCTCTTCCAAATACTAACCCGACCTCCCACTGACCTAAGGGACACACTTAAACTCTGAGCATTCACAACACCCTGTGGGAATAATTTTCAGAAGTAAAATACCTGCTCTGTGAAAAACAATGTTTTTAACTCAGCTCTTGCCAGTTTCACCCAATGCTCCCTAATGCCCCCACCAGAGAGATGCTGATGAAGGGATCTCCGCCCACTCCCTGCCCCTCAACGTGCCTCTATCCCCCACCTACAGATGCATTGCTGAAAAACACTACTTATGTAAAGCAAGTCTTCCAAAAACATGTATTCTGACAAAACTGTATTGCCCCAATATTTTCACCTATACTCGCTGTTTTTACTGTAATTTATGATTAATTAAAAGATCTGACTCAGTGCTCATGTAACAGTATCTCCTTTTCCAAAATAAACTATAAACTCTTTAGCTGTCACAAATATCCTGCCCTGAGAGATCTGACTTTCCTAAGTAAATTGCACCAAGCAATAAAAAGATCCATAACAATACTAACATATGTTAAAACCTCTTCTCGACAGAATTGTTGAGTTCTTGACAGAACTGTATTTTATTCATGTGAACTTCAAAAAAAGTCATAAAAATCCTTCTGGCTATTTCTGAATTATAAAATATAAAGATGAAAACAACATTCTTCAGTTCTATCCACATAAAAAATTCCTGCTCAAAAGATGTAATAAATTATTTTCCCAGGACCTGGATTATAAAGCAACTTTTTCTAAGTCATAAAATCATGGAATAACTTTCAGCAGCATGACAGTCTTTCGTCACTAAAATTCACCTAATTGAAAACTTTCTCATCATACATAGCAGCAAATCTATTATGTTATGCCACACACTCCTGAGAAAATTCTACTTTTTATTTCAATAAGATGATGTGGGGTAATATAAACAAAACACAGAATTATTTTGGTTGCTTTGCCCTCTTAACTCATACGTGGAATCTGTATCTTAGTATTTCCATGGTAATAGTGAATAGGGAAAAATCATAATTTCAATGTTTCTCTACAATTAGTTTGCACTTGCTTTTATTGTCAAGCAAAACATGTGGCTTATACTCGCCTATGTTGCTTCAGCCTAACTCAGCTGATTTACAGAGGAGCAATTTCACTGCAGACCAAAGAGCTGTAATGAAATCAACACCAGTCCTTAATGATTCACATCACTGAGCTGTCATGAAGGATCAGTTTCTGCTTCTTTACCTTCAAACGTCCAGAAAACGCAGCAAACTCTTTACACCTGATTTTCCCCACAAATTTGCATGAAATAAACCAGGAATATCGCCACCACAATTGCCATCATTGTGTGTAAGGGTCAATGGACTTCTCTTTTAAATTCCATCTGGAAAAGTTGGGAGTTCCTTTTAAGGTAAAACATCTAATTAATTCTGATTTCACTTTTATTTGCAGCCTATCAGTTAAAAAGTATACTAAGTTTACAGCTCAGCTACAGGGATGAAATCGGGCCAAGTTTTTAAAAACCACTCTCATTCAAAGAACATAAATATTCCAGTCCCATCAAAAACATTTATAATTTTTAAAATCATAGATGCTTTTGCAAACCCACTGCAAGCAGCTAGACAGGAGCCTATGAATTTTGCATGCTTTGCTTTCCATTTCAGTGGTGAACTGCAACGAATCTGGGACAGAGACCCTTTGCTGAATCAGGACTCCTCATTTTGCAGGAACAAACACTTTCGGAGCTGCCATTAAGCAAGGCACCATAACTTCATTTAAAGGGGGACAGTGTCTTTTGTTCCATAGATAACATAGAAAGCCATGAAACATTAACATGCCCAACTGCTTCCTGCATCAAATCCAGGTTTTGAGACATCAAAACACACCTGACAGTCAAAAGGTTGCAAATGAGCACAGTGGAAGCTGGCAATCCTGTTCTCATTTTCTCATAGCACTGCCCAGACTTTGTGATAGCCCCAGCAAATACCTGCCACAGCGAGACCCGCTGTGACCCTGAGACAATGCCAGTGAGCTCCATCATTAACAAACACTGCGAGCGACGCAGCCGCGTTTTGGTGCGAGTACGTCCCCAGTTCATTTTTCTGCTGAAGTCCATAAAACAATATTAAGCATCATTCCACTAGAAAAGAGCACTGCATCAATTTAGCATTTTGTTGTGAAATCACATCCAGTGAGAATACATTTACTACAGTTTGGCCCTGGAGGATAGAACAATCAGCAAATGGATTTTACAGCTAGGAGCTCCCTGAATCCAGAAAATCAGAAGCTCAGGTCTTTGTCAGCCTTCAATGAAGTGAAGCACTGGGATATACAATGAGCTCAGAAATCATCACAAGAGAGGCCAGAACAAATACTGTGAGGAGTGAAATGAGTAAATGGGCTTTCAGAGCCAGTCCTCATTCAAAACAGACACGTTGCTGTTAGTTTTAATCTCTGACAACTGTTTTTGTCCTTGAAACTGAAAAAATGAATGTGTAGCTTTCCACTAATTAGACTGGAGTGTTTTTTCAGAAAAAGGGTATAACAAAAAAAAAATCTTTTAATTGCATGGCATGAAAGTGGTAGTGATTCTGAATGTTAATTCCAAATTATTACACATTATGGTCTCTTAACCTTTCCCACTGCACTATTTCCCAAGATAGCAAATCTATAAAGTAACTGGGTAAGAATTGGGAGTGGACTATTCAAAGCTTTCCAGTTGTTTCATAATTTTCTGATAGCCTTAAAAATCTAAGGATAGAAATACCATTTCAAGCTGACAACATACACAATCACCGTGATCACAACACCTGACAGATCTGGCCATGTGAATTAATCTTTGGCCTGGAAATGTCAATACTTGACTCTTCTCTAGCTTTTCTTTTAGTCACATGGGAGATCACTTCAGAAGCAGTAAAATTGCAAAGCTGTTCTGACATCAACTTAGCCTTTAATCATGGTAATTTAAGACTTGGATTTTGAAGCTGCACCTATTTTGAGCCACTTTGCTGAAAGCATAGGATCCAGTGAAACAAACTTCCGTGAAAATAACTGGGCTAAATAACTATTGTTGTAAGTATGGACAGGAACTGAGTGGAAAACGGGTGTGAGATAAGCAGTCTTGAGCTCATCTAATGTTCAGAGGGCAAGGAAGTAGAAGAGGAGATAAGCTGCACCTGTGCATTTCTGGGCCCTTATTTTGTGTGTGTGTTTTCTGCGTTTGTGAAGTCTACATTTTCCTCACCCATTTACAGGGAACACTGCTCACTTCAGAGCTTGAGTGTGATCCCCCACCCAAGATACTTACTTCACACACACATGCTAAGTGCAAAATCAGTTCCAGTCACACCATCCTTCTACTGCCTTTGGTTTTGACCAACTCAGACCAAATAAACAGCTCAAAATGCTATTTTGAATCACCACTGAAGAGGCTCAACATCTGAACCTAAATTTTGCTCCACTGAAAATTTTTAAGGTTCGTACTGCTGGAGTTATCCTGGGGAGACACTGTATAGACCTATCTCACATTTTAAGAAATACCTAAAGATCAGAAGACTCCATTTGAAATAAACTTAGATAAGGAACCACATACAAATGAACAAACAAGTGTCTTATCATTTCTAAGGAAATAACAGTAGCAATGAACATAAACTAGAATGCACTTTTCCCCACAGGTCACAAAAGAGAAAAAAAAAAGACACCTTAAAAAGGTCATATTTCAGTATAGTTCCTTTTAATGTATTTTATATTCTATTTTCTCTTGTACAGTAAATACATTTGATTTTAGCTTTCTTTAATGAGATTGTATCGACCAGGGGGTGAGGGAAGCAGTAAGAACAACCTTTTTTTCTATGAGTGTATCTTGGTGCCAGGTGAGGTGTGTGACCTGTTTATTGTACATGACTACCTGACTCAGGCTAAATGGGAATGGATTTAGTTGCGGTCTCTACTCCTAAAGGTAAGGTTAATCACACCAATCTTCAACATAAGCCCCCCCAGAACTGGCCTCAGCAGCAAACAGAGACAGCTGGAATGAGGAGTGAACTTTCTGCTGTCTGGTATAGTCAATCTCCAAGCAAAGCTTTTTCCTCATTCACATGGAACAACTTGTGTAGAGTAACGGGGCATGAGCTCACATGGGCATTTGTCCCTGGAGCACAATCCCAAAGGTCTCTGCTCCACGCTTGTCACTGCTTCTTACAAAGTCTGCAGAAAGCAAACATCTTTACAAGGTAATGGTAGTTAAATTCCTTCCCACCAAATGCTAAACATTTAATCACAGTCAGCTGGAAATGGACAGCTAAACCTAAGAGCGGGTTTGCTTTTACTGCTGTGGTGAAACTTGCATGGAAAAGATTATGCACATGCATTTTCTCAGGATCACCAAAACATCTATGTAAACTACTGCAAAAGATCAGAAAAAAGCCTTTGTACTCACATCCTGAAGAAACTTTGGAAATACACTAATGCAACAATAAAAGTGGCTACCATCCATTATGTATTTCCAGCTGAATACAGTAAGATTCCAGAAATCTATTCACTGGTAATACATCACAATAACATGACCAAAACCAATTTCTTACACTATGTTCTTGCTATGCCACCTTTGCAAATACCCGATCTATTGTATAGCTCACCTGTTCAAATTTCTTTTTCGAAACTGATGTCTTAAATGTGGTGGCATAAAGCAATAACAATGTGAGATGTAAGTCTTCTCTGCATGTAAAAGCCCTAATAGTGGTAGGTCATTTTCCCTGTTTCTTCAGCTCCGCATTTTATGAAAGGAGAAAACACCTGTCACACCATCCAAGGCAAACAAGGCATTCCACATTAGCCTTCCTCTGTCTCAACTGGTTAGGTGTGCTGCAGCACTCCTCCAGGCAGCCAGGCACAAAGAGGCTTGTCAAAACAGTGACGACTTCTTCAGACCTGGCTTTTAGGATTTACTTTGATGTGGAAAACTATCGCTCTGCATGCCGTGAACAAAGTAATTCACAACACTGACACTTCATGAGTGTTAAAAAGGTAGATGCAATTATAATTTTCGGATAGGTCAGCATTGTTTCTCTAATGTATGCCTTCTTTGCAAAAGATTTAAGGATGATTTTTATTTTTTAACCTGTTTTTCTGGTGTCAATCCAAAATGGACTTGCTTTTCTTCCAAGTATTGTACAATAGAACTGCTTGTCAAGTAAGTGTAAAATGCGTAAGATGGAATTTTTTTTTTTTAGGTTGTATAACACCAGTGAAGCATTTGCCTTTATACACAACAATAACAAGAAACAATTCTGAGAAAATCCACCTATAAATACTTGCTATTTTTTTTCAATACATATAATCTTTGCAACATGTCATCAAGACATTTGTTTGAACCTCTCAAGACTTTATTCTTCTGCCCTTCAGATTCCAAGTAAGCCACAAAGCTGCACTCTGCAAGCACCTGACAGAGGAAACTAGCTCCATTGAAAACTAAGCAACTATTTGGTGCTTACGGGAAAGAAGGATGTTGAATATCTAAATCCTGGTTACAACTTCTCAAATAAATCTCACCCAAAACGTTTTGGTTGCCTAAGGGCTTGCAACAATTCAATTAAACTAACACCAGTAAAGATACTACTACTTCATGCTGAGCAGAGCAAATGTGGGATTGTGTTAATAACATACCAAGGGGTTTCACAACAGGTTGTTTTCCACACATCCTTCCACTAAATTCTACAGACTTTAAACTTAGAAGACCTATCACTCCTTTATAACATGCAAAGGCAAAACCCTAAATAATGCAGTTCAGCTATCAATGGACAGATACCTCAAATTTATCACCACTTGTCCTATCAGAGAGGTGTAGGACAGTCAGAGTGCTTGTCAAATATATTCACCTGCCACATCAACACTCAGCAAGCAGAGCTTTCAAAAGACTACAAAGACAAATAAAAGTCACAGCACAATATTCAAAATATAAAAGTAGCAGGAAGTGTTCTCCTTGCATTCTGATCACTCATTGCTCCTTAAAGCATACAGGCCAAAAGAATTATCTATAAACATTAGGAAATCCAGCCAAATGGATGTGTGATCTCTACAATGGTCTTGAATCAGTCCTTGACAGAGATTATGAGAAAAGACCCTAAGTGTTCCGTGAATGGTTAAATTCTAAAGTTATGGTTAATCTGTTTCATTATGACTAGAAACTCTCCATTTTGTATTTTTGAACAAAGCTCACAGAAGAAATATAAAAAAGAACAAACCAGCAGACAAGTAACAATTGGTGAACTTACATTATGCATATTCACACTTTTTTTCTATCTTTTTACAACACATACCTTGTTCTGACCTAGTATATGAATAATTATCATCCAAGACGGAGAAATAGGATGGAGAGGAGCAAAGGTCCAAGCTCAAAAGCCAAATCTATACTCTTCTGCAAACTAAGCTCTGATGTTATGAAAATATTCTTCTAAAAACCAGTGATCAAAACTTGCTATTCTTTTTTTTTCTTTTTGTATGTTACTTTTGATAAAACAGTAAAGTCCCAGTATCTGGGACCCATTGGGATTGCTAGAGTTGTTTACAGTCAACTTCGTATTTTCACTGTTAACAGTTTGCCAGTTCAGCTGATGTAAATGATACAGAATAAAGACAGAATGGGAAACTGAAAAAATTAAATTAATGTAACCAAACCCTAACCTGTATATAGAACTATGACATATTGACAGTTCAGTGGTCAGTGAACAAGAACTACAGGTATAACCATTTTCTAGCAGCCAGCTTATTGTTCTGTGTTTGTGCATAAAAATCAATGCTCACAAGCCTTCCAAATATATGGAAGAGAAGATTAAAGTCAAGCTTGATATTTAAATCCCAATGGTATCTAAGTGAAATGTATAACCCTGAAATGTGACTCATGCCCTTCTGATTTGAAGAACATTACTTTCAATATGTTAAAGCACACTAGTATAACTAATGTAAGGTTTGCCAGATGCAATAAAATTCTTTAATCATCATACCATCATTTTGTGAAGCAGAAAGTAGTTTTGGGTTATTCAGAAAGAGGAAAGACAATTCTAGCAAGCTGCATTCATTCCCTTGGCCAAAAGCAACAGTTTTTAAACACTTTTAAAATTTTGTTCTCTTACCCAATTTATCAATTGATGGTTTATATTTTCCTAAGTCTACTGCTCTTCAGCAGACTGCAGTTCAATGTTCTTTTTTCTTAATGTACTAGGTGGAGGTAATGTGAGTCTCTTTATTCAATTGCTTTATAACACCAAGTAAACTCTGAACAGCAACTACATCAGTGTCTTAATCTAATGACCTCCAACCAGACATGAATGGGAACAGACAAGCACACAAGTGCCTTTCAGGTGCAGAACTTCACTTGGCAATCAGTGAAGAACCCTTGTAATAAAGTTTTTACCAAGTTGTTACTGGAATAATTCATGGGGACCATTTGTCCAAATTACTCTGTAGCTGAGTCATCTAATTATGGTCTTAGAGGAGTAGCACACTCTGAGCATGGCAGTCAGTCCACATTTTGACACTATTGATTTTTTTATTTTACATCATTGTCTAATTAGCAATAATGCTGCGCTTGGATGCATCACACTCTCACCCTTCTGGCATGTGTTTAAAATACCGCATATATCAAAACTCCTTCCCAGTCGCTTCCTCCCACCCATGAACTCCATTAAACTTTTTGCTTTCTTTTTTTTGTTTAGTAAACATAAACCCATTAGGGGCTAAGTTCCAAGTGTTGGTATTTGTCACTACTTCTTTAATAATCCCCCCAATCATTTATAAGCAGAAGTGAGAGTGCAGGTGTGGACCACCTCTAAGTAAAAAAAGGCCCCAGAGCCTTTTAGAGTACAGAAATTTCAGAAAAGTACAGAGATTTACTGTCAAGAAAATCAAAATAGGAGAAAAGTTCTTTTCTGCCATATGTCAGGCTGAATAGTAAGAATTTCAATGAAATTAGTAGAAAATAAACCACACTGTTAACACATATTACTGCAAATCCCTCACCATGGACAAGAAATGTAGAGCCCTACATGCTGTCACAGACTAGAAACATTTTTCTGCTCTTGAATCCATGAGTCCATACAGGGTGATTTCTTCAGTTCAGTGCTGCCTCTTGTCTTTCCCTGCAATTCTGCTATATGACTCCATTTTTCCTTTCAGTCAAGTTACTAGGCAAATAATGCTCTGAAAAGCTGCTCTCTCTATATAATCTTACATTACTAAAAACTAGTTACAGCATCCCAATACAGCATTGCTTGTAATCTCTTCAAGTATTTTCATGGTTACCTGATGAAAGAGTTGTAGACGTCATTCTTTTTACATTAAAAAAGCACCCAGTGCATGTCTCACAGAGACAGTAAATAACCAGTTGAGGCTGGTTTTTATGTTTAGCTAGGAGAAACCGTACAGATTTTTCTCCCTGCTCTGCCTGTAAACTGCGGATCAGAAGTCCATCACCCAAAAGAACGTGCTTTGGCCCTTCCACTGAGATGTTCAACAAAGACATCAAGTAACTGAGCTGGTGACAGTATTCTGCAAAAGTAATACAAAGAACAAAAGCTAAATTAAATTCTAGCTGCCACCTTTCTGCTGATCTCTGCTGACCTGAATGGCTAATCTAGACAGATGGCACAGCAGGTAGGAACCATTTAGCTTCATACCACAAACACGAATTTCTACATAAATCTACTTAACATGAAGTAAATCACTGAGGAATTTACTCTTTGTACAACAGCACTTCTTTTCCTTCTAGTTTAATTAGGCAAGGAAATTAAATACCGTGCAATGCTGACAATTACTCTCCTACAGTAGTGTAAAAGGATGGCTTGAACGCAGAACAGCTTAACCCCTTGGGTAATGGACAGCCCATCTCAATTAAAAGTAAGGAGCTGGTTAGCATCTCAAAAAGCAGGAATAGCTCCCACATTTGCTGGACTACACCCTCCTGGTGATATACATGTTATTCCAGCATCATTTGTCCACCCCCATCTCTGCTGCTGTCAACACTGATGATGAGTGCCCAGCACTGTGCTGTACTCCTTAGCTAGAACAGAGATTTGAGCTGCTGCTGTCCATCATCTGTTCCCTCTCCACCTACAAACTCAAAAATGAAACTCCCTGCCAGGATCCATTTTCAGACTTCAGGGGAATGAAATCTGAAAATATCCAAAGCAGTTATAATGCTTCTTTCTTGCCTCATCTTTTGTCTTCTGTATCTTCTGACTTCGGAGGATTTTTTTTCTGCCACAGCTTGGAGCTACTCAATCCTCTATGGGACTCAGGAGGGGAGCAAGGGAATAAATACAGTTTCATAAAACCCTGTGTGATGGATGCACTTGAAGCCTTAAGCAAGCCAACAACAGTTTGGTAAAGGCCTGAGCTGTAGCCAGGCTAAGAACTCCTCTAGTTTCAATCTGTTCTCTGAAAACACATAAAGGAGCAGAGTGATGCTGTGAGCATCAGTACACAGGAGCTTGGAACACCGACCACGCACGTAGCACAAGAACTGCAGGTTACTTTTCCAAGACTCATTCATCAAGGAGCACAGGAAGCTGTGGGTTACAAGGAGTCTCATGCACACCTCTACCATTGCAAGTAATCTGACTGCAAGGCAACCAGTCCATCCCATATGAGCCTTCCTTGAGCTCTCCCTGCTAGGCAGCCATGGCTGCATGGTGATGATCTGCTCTTGAACTGGGACACCTCTCGAGTTTGGTCCTTGAGTCAGAGACCTTTTACCTATGGCAGATTAGTGGCAAGTGACCAATATAACACATAACCTTGTAGTATAGTAACTTTCATTTGTGCCTTAGTAGTTTTGAATAATTGTTCAAATTATTGGGCTGTATTGTAAAAGTGAACCTTGCAAATGAGCTGCAGTCCTACAACATCATATTAAAAACATTTTTGCTGATACCTCTGACAGTGACGGTTTCAGCAATTTAATTCACCCATCTCACCTCAATCCTCTCCTACCTGCAGGCTTTATGAGAAGCACTATTCTAGCACAGATATTTCTGTAAGACACAATTGAAACTGGAGGAAGTATATTGCCTTAACCCTGGGGGCCATATCAGTTCCAGAGCTGAAAGGTCAGCACAGCAAAATTAGTACAAGATGAATAAACAATGCAGGGTACTTATATAATGAACTCTAACTCTTCTGACCTTCAAATATGAATTCAGGCTATACACTCCTACCAAAAAAACCCCTCCACAACATAACCATTAAGTTACTGCCTTAAGTGAATGTTGCCTGTCATTCATATCCACCGGGTGATGGGGTGAGGTCTCCTCCTTTGCATTTGGGGTACATTGCCTATTTTCTCAGAAAAGCACGACATCTGTAAAGTGGGAGAATGCCTGCACACTCCTCAGTGCATCATCTAGACTGAGTAGCCCACAAGTCCATGGCCAGAGGACACACACGTAAACCTCTGCTTTAGTGTTTCCACGGAGGTTCAGGAGAACCATGCTGTAGCCTAACGGATGCGTGGCTTTGAACTGCTCGGTATCTCATTCCAAACACTGGAGAATATCTAACTTCACATCCCTATACTCCTGAGTCTAACGCCACCAAAGCAAGCTTTTTTCAGGAAACACACCCCCTAGTCTTATCTTTTGGTATCGTTGTAGCGAGAGCAATTACAGCTTGTCCAACTTGTCCCTCCCCAGCTCTGTGCATGGCTGCTTACAGTACTGCAACCAATACAGAGCAAACATGACACAGGCCAACCCACTCAGCCACGTATCCAGAATATTTGTGATAAAACCATAGACATAAGTATATGAACAGGATCCAGTTTAATGAGATGAGACATGAATGAAGAGGATAAGATTCTATCTGTACCCCAATACCCTGTTAATATATCCATTAGAATTATGAAAGTTCTCTTTTCATACTGCAACTTCCGCAGAGGTTAGAGGAAACTACTTCATTATTCAGATAACTTCTGACTCAAGTCAGGAACTTCCTCATCTCCAAATGGGAAAATACCTTCAGCTAATGTTGAAAGATTCTCTGAAATCCTTTTACTTCTAAAAACTGGAGAAATGTAATAACTGTTCTTCTTTACTAAAGCAATAATAATAAGAATGCAGAAAATGGCAATCTTTTAGCCTCTCTGATGGAATGAAAAGAACCGTATTACTGGCATTAGTTCCACAATTAGAATCAAATTAATCAATGCTTGAGTCACAAAAAGCAGAAAATTCTTTTCAATAAGTGATAACAATAAAATAAAAATGAAAATAATTACAAAGGGCTTGAACAAAGTTCTGTGAAATTAGCACTAAGGCTAAAAAGTAAATGACAACACTTTCTGGTCAGAAAAGTTCTAACATTAATTTTCCCCTATTTTCCTATTATTTAAAAATATAGGGGCAAGGGAATACAAACCCTTGTTGATAAACACAACAGATGACAGATGTCTTCTGCCATCTATCAAATCAAATTAAATCTATGCTCTAAAATGTATTTCAGCCATGAATGCTGAGCTGCTGGCATACACATCTCTTGAACAAGCATGCTACAGACATTCTGACAAAGCCACTTCCCACATACCTAAGCCATCTGCACTTACTTGGACCAGTTCAGACTGTGTTGCTAGAACTAAGATCACCAGCAGTGTAAAACCTGGAAACACCTGCTTAGAAAACATTTTCTAGTCCTGTGAAATTAGATTCTTCCTCAGCAGTATTTTGACAGCCAAAATCAAATATTTTTAGCTGAAGCCATTTTCAAAATCATAGCTAATAGAGCATTTTAAGAATGTATAAGCACATAGAGAATCTCAAATAAGGAACTAGGCCCTAACAAGTAAGAGTATTTAGAAAACGCCAAATACCTTTAAAATTAGAACACCCTCATGATCTCTGAGAGCTCCCCTATTCCTTACGAGTTCACCGTCATCTTTGCACTGGCTTTACTGAAGCCCTGCATAGTTTTGCTCACAGCTTAAGACAAATAAATAAATAGGTAAAAAGCCCCAACGAACAAATATGCCACACCTGGGAGTGAAGTTTCTCAACTAGCAATTATTAAAGTATCCAGAGAAAGGCTACTTTGTTAAATATCGTTATACAGTAGAGAGAGATAACAGGGCTTTACAGAGAACACGCTCCTTACAGGCCTGCTTGCCTTGCTTGTAATCTCTTACATGGGTATAAATCAGAGTCACTACTAAAATCTGCCATGAAGGGGCCGTAACAAATAATGCTGGTGACTCCATAATGGGATATTTCACTCTGTGAAAGCCTTACTCTGCTTGCATCAAGTTCAATGCTGACAATAAATATTTCTGGTGTTTAAGCATTTTCAGCAACACTTGCAGAAAAGAAAAACTAAAAAAGGAGAAAACACAGAACACTTCATAAAGAACCACAGTCAATTTTTTTCTTCCTAAATACTGTTTTTTGTTTTCAGAAATTTATCTGTAGGAGGTTTGTATGCCTAACATTTCAGCTCCCTGAAAAAGTATCTTCTAAAGAGGAAGTTCTCTACTAATACATAAGCCTTTCTGGAAAAGCAAAAACTAATTCTTTGTAACTGAGAAATCGGTCAAATTTGCAAAAGGTAGGCAGATCCCCTGCATACAATGAGCTAAAGACAGACTAAGCCCAGGAGCAAGTGAAACGAAATTAAAAGAAATATCCAAGGGATTAATTTGATGAATAATAAAGCATAAGGATAATACATTATCACCATCACTAATGTTAGAGCGTATTACCAATGATTGGGCATAATACGGTGCTATATTATTTTAAATTACTGAGGGTTTAGAAACCCCAGTAATTCTTACCATTAGGCTAAAACCCAATAATTTGAATTTAAATTCGCATCTGTCAAGCTTCTTTTTCTCTCAGCCTCCTCAATTCTGAACCATTAAGTGATGTAGCTATTTCCCCAAGTAGTTGTATCAGCAACAACTAGTATGCATTCTTCTAATCATAAGATTCTGCAGAACCTCCTGTGTGATTTAGTTCCATTTCTAGTGCCAAGAGTCTTAATAGTCTCACAAGAAGAGTATGACTCATCTCTGTTCATGAAATGAGTAACCCAGAACAGAGTGGGGAATACCAACCCCTAAATATGGATTAGCAAACATCAGATTAGCAAATTCAGATAGGCACTGGTCTCTAGACTGGATTAAAAATACACATACTAGCATGCAAAAATGGAGCCAGAAAGAGCCTTCTGCACAAACCCCAGCAATTCTGATACTAACAAATTCCATGATATTACTCTGAAATCCTCAGAAAACATGTGAATCAGTCTAAGTTTCCAAACTCCTGCAGTATAAAAATCACAAATTCAGTTATGCAATTTATCAGCATCAAAAGAGGGTTGTAACAATTCTGCTGGCCTACCAGCAGGCACTCTTAATTTCTCTCAATGGTTGAATGCTGGCCTTTTCCCGTGATCCCAGATAAGAAGGATGTTCTGAGTCTATGCTACAACATAAGGGAACTCGGTCTGGACAGCTGAGCACAGACCTGTAACAAACAATTCCCCCTCTCACGTGATCAAGGAAAAGGACAGGGAGACTCCTCCCTCCATTGCTCCATTGGTAGGAGACAAGGCAGGTCCACAGTATCAGAAATTAAAACCATAGCGCTCCTTGAAGTCAAACCCCCTTCTTATCCTGCAGTTTCCCCAGAGAGAGAGGGGCTCCCACACCAGTTACAAGTCTTGAGCTCCTACTGCATGAGTCCCTGCCAAACTTAATTTGCCTGTTTAGTATGAAATGTATAAACAATACAGTAACAGTTACTGAAACAGCTGTGACTGAATCATCAGCTACAGTAAACACCATTTAGAAAGCCCCAATCAAAACATCTTGGTAATACTGCAAGATTTGGGAACTGCAAACTTGGAAACAGACTTGTACAATCTGCTGTTCTCTGGATCCTTCAAAATCATACAGAGCAGGAAGAGAGGTGGGGCACGGCATAAAAAGTGGCAGGGAAAGCAATTCCCTTCCTTTGCTTTACTTTTTCCCTCACAGGCAACTAGTTTGCAGAATGGACACTGGAGAGTGATAACCTCTCCTCAAGCTCCTCATATGCAGTCTGACCTCTCAAAAACCCCTGCCACCTCACTGCATGCTTGACAACACACCAGCCACTTCCTCCAGTTTCGTGAAGAACTGCCTACAGTTTCTTATAAAAACAAGGGGCGAGGTAACATGTGCAAATCAATTTTGGACATGACTCAGAAGCCAAAAAAAGCGCCAATCTTTCTCTACTGACTACATTTTATTGGTCATGGCAGTACAAAAACCAGGGAGGAACCCTGTCATGCTGTTTCCACCAGATGCAAAACATAGCTTCCAGGACTAATTTTGTTCAAAAGTGCTTCCTTCTGATATTTTGTATATAGATTGCCAGTTTTTCATCACCTAGATCTAGCTATTCTTTGCTTTTAGGTAAAGACATAGCACATCACAGAATATATAATGAATCATCTAATTGTAAGCAAATAGGTAACATAGCTCAGTTGTTGCTGAAGTTACTCTGTTCCCGTAATAGAGCTGCGAATTTTTCGGCTGTACATTTACTATAATTAATCTAAAATTCTTTTCAAACTATCACTGTACTACACAGTGGTATCTCACTCTATAGGTCCTTAAACCACTTACATGTCCACAGACTTTGTGGCAGAGAAAAACACCAAGAGAAACTGCACCAGGCAAAACACACCGAAACAAACACAAAAATCTATCTAGACTTCTTAAGTTTCAAAATAAATTTTACTTCTGTAAAAACAGTTTTTACTTCCTCAGTCCTTCACACCTAGAAGTTTGAAACTTTGCATCTCTCTGAGCCCATCTGCATGGGTATCATTTTCGAATATATTTGATCTGCAAACAGAGGCTTTCATAAGTAATTTTAGCTGTATTCATCTCTAGCTGTCCATCTCCAATCTACTACTAGACTTAGAGCAGGACTAAGGTTTGGAAGCACCTAAAAAATACTGATTTTCAAATAATGTCTTCCTGTCTGCCAGCTTTTAATACTGCAGATTTACCCAGAGTGCTTAAAATTAATTTTCTGTGTTGTCATGGAAGTGCTCTAGGTTTTTTTAAAGGACATGTACAGGGTACACACATACAGACACAGACACAGCGTGCACTGCCAGCTACAACATGCCAGAGATAATTTCTGGAGGATATTAAGTTTATTTAGCTAAGCGAGGATATGAAGATACAGAATTTTAATCACAAGACCTGTATGTGGAACAGCTGCTGTTTACATAGAGAATAATGTATTTCACTAAGAAGATCAGCATGATCAAAAAAGTGCAAGTGTGTCTACAGCAAGGAAGAAGAATTTCTGGTAAGAAGGCTACTTTTCCCATGAACTCACAAGAAAGACAGACTTGAATTTTAATTCTGAATTTAGCAGTCATGTCCCCTTCCTTATGAGGCTGGTAAACCTTTCTGGTTGTTTTCTTGAAGAACATATTTATTCTCTTCAAGAATGCATTCAGTTGCAAACTTTTTGACAACACCCACACCAGCATACAAAACCAGAACAAAACGCTCTTATCCCTCTCTGTCCGCCACTATCAACCTCAGAATCCCTCCTTTTATTTTTTCCCCCTTTTCTAGGATAGCTGCATTGTTTTCCCAGTGCATTATCTGCTTTTCTCTCCACAGACAGACATGGCATGTGTCATATACACAGATTCCTTCTTCTCAGAAATAACGCTCTAACCTGCATTACCCTCCAATTAGGTAACTGCCTAGGTCAAGTTCCCTGTGTTCAAAAAACCATCAGGTCTCTGTGATCAGAATATCAAATCTCTAGCCTACCCTGACAGGCCTCGAGGTGTGGCAAACAGAAATACAGCTGTTAGAGCAGATCGCTGCAGCTTGCTATCACTGATAATGTCACATGAAGCTTTGCTCCAACCTCTGCTCCAGCTATTTCTTCTTTTCCTCTTTTTGTGTGCTGATAAGCAACACAAGCAGTGCCAGATGGAGTAACCCATCATTTCAAAAGAGCAGATTTGCTGCCTTTTTTCCAGCCCTAGAAGCTATTTCAGGGGTACTTTCCAAGGGTATTACCACCTAGATGTTCTGTGAACCCCACTGAGGGCATTACGTGGAGTTACAAAGGTGAAGAGAGAGAGGTCGGGACCCATATCTCAAACTAAAAGAGACTCCGCTGATGTAAAGGTGCAAAACATTTCTCTACGTGGAAGAAGAACATGTAAGGCTGAACAACAGCTCTGTCATGTTCCAATTCCACCAGTCAGCACTACTAAGTCAGAGAAAATTAACAGTAGACTAAAATAGCTTTACACCTTCTTAACATATCCACACATCATACATAATTAATACAACAGCATCTTATACAAACACCATCATTTTATTAGTATACATAATTTAGGTAGCACTAACCAAAAAACTCACCTACATAAAAAAATCTATGTATACATACAACAAAGTTTCCAGACTTCTACTCCCTTTATTTTTCTCAAATCCTAGAAAACACCCGCCTATTACTTCTGTGTAGAAAACAAAATTGAACAGCCCCAAAGGTGTTCATCCTTTTCTTAATAAGTGTTGCACTACCCTGATCAAGAGAAAAATGAACATAATTTTGACTGAGACAAGAAGTGACAAAGAAGAAATGGCAGTGAAAGCACCTGAATTACCACATTTATTGAGGGCTTGGAACTATGGACCAAAGTCATAGTAAAATACAGTAGCGGTGAATAAATTGATAAACTGAATAGATATTTTTTAAAAATCAAAACAACAGCTTGCAATGAAAACAGCAACCAGGTCTAACAACAACAAAAAAAACCCCAGTTACTTTGATAACTTTGTGTTCAACCGGAGGTTTGATTCTTTATCAACCAAGTTTCCTGGAACAGAATCATGTCCTTGCTCAGCCCACAAAACATAAACTCATAGGCATATTGTAGCACTATGTCACATGCCAAAATTATAAAGAATTGGGTAGATGCTCACAAATCCATCTCTATTCCACTAGCAGATAAAGAATCAGAAATCTTTAGAGTGGGGAAGACAAAATGGTCAATTACCAACCTAAATTTTACATATGTAACTTCTGTGAAACAGAATTGGTTGATACCACAGAAATCAGTGAGTATTAGATTTCTGCAATGATTCCTCCTCCTCCTCCCGTGGGTCCTGGCACAGCCCATGGATTAGTGTCATATCTACATTTTGCCTTCTGCTCAACATTGTCCCATCCTTTGCAAATAATCTTAGGACTCTCACCTAATCACTCCTTTACTTTCATTTATTCTTTTTTTTTTTTACTTACTCCAGCCCCTTCTGTATAAAAGGGTTAGGAAAAGAAGTTTTTTTCTGAAGAAGGACTGAAGAACTATTCTGAAGGAGATTTTCTCCATTCTAAAAGCCTAGTGGCATTTTCTCCATTCTAAAAGCCACTGAACTAGTGATGGTTCAGAGCTCCTAATACTCCATTTGCTGAGTAGTCCCAAAGACTGATTAAGTCAGCCAGAGCGCAAAGCACAGTGCAAGACTAAGCTGAAACAGAGGCTGGTTGAAAGATGCCTGACACATTAACAACTTTTTTATCAGCTTCCAGTGCATGAAGTTAGAGTAATTGTAAAAAGACAGAAGAAGAGAACAGACGAAAAAATAAAACAAGTGTCTTCAAGAGTCACTCTGAGGAAAAATTCAGCTTTTCCACAGAATTGGGTTCTCAACAAAATATCATGTTACCCAGGATTGTATCTATTAAAGGCTTCTGTCAGAACGTAACGACTTCTCCTGAACAACATTTAGGCCTCTTCCATCTCAGACTAAGCAACCTCAACTAGCAATAACGTCGAGTCATCATGTATAGACTGAAAAAGGGAAAGAGGATCCACCATCACAAAAGAGATAGAAAATTTTGTGTTTCTGTAAACACTATTCAAAAGCTGCACATCACTATTACTATTTTGAGTAGTGTTGGTATTGGTTTTTTTGGGTAGAATAAAGTTCTCATGGATGATTTTAAAATAAACACTATGCTAGTGTTAAAAGGAAAAACCTGCAATGAAACTGCATCTCACCCCTAATCAGCAGCATATCAGAAAATGTGATTATAATTAGAAATAGATTAAAAAGCACATTTGGAATCTGACTTTTTATTGAGGCAGGTATGTTAGATCCTCATGGGTCTGCCCTGTTTCAGAGATTAGCTAAAATGGGAGTAACAGAGAGCCCAGACTCAGAGGCTTGCAAATACCAGAAACGCTGAGTTTCTGTAGGTCCTTTTTTTATGAATAAATGAAAAAAGTGCCTCATAGGCAATGCTCTGACATTTACCTCTCTCAGTATCTATAGACAGCAAAAATGTGGAATAACAGGTCTTAAATTTGTGATTCAAATAATTTGTCTCTATTCTTCTGTACACAGACATAATATACGATCTTAATGGGTCAGGGGCAACAATTCTGTTGGGATTTCTGAACTTAGATTTCCTGCCATTTTTGCAGACCATTCAAGGTGACAGGAACAGAGGGTGTCTAATCTGTCTAATTTGTGTATTTACCAAATTCAAACTTCAATCTTATAAAAATTAGTATACACTGAGCATGCAATGCTTAGATGAGGCAGGACCTGTGATAAAAATTTAGTATATAGTTCAGTAATTATCCACTGATGTACAGGATGACAAATACTGGCAGATTTTTTTAATGTGAGATAATTCTTTTTGCTATTCAGAATATCACATTTTAATGCATAAAGTCTAGTGTATCTGAGCTCTAGGAAAGATCTTTTACATACAAGCTACACCTATATGTGAATATTACATCTAAAGCAACACTCAAAGGATAAAATGAAGAACACCTTTAAAACTACAAAGTGCTTTGTTAAAAACAGAATTGCAAATGTTATGAGCCAAAGACTAGAATAACTTTGTTAAATGACACTATTGACACCAATTTAGATATAGAGATGTTCATATATATTTCCTCTCGATGCTGAGATCAAATATTGAAGTCATCAATAACCATGGAAATATTTACACTCCAACTCACTCAGTGACCATTCTAAACCACATTTCTATCCTATATACTATCATGTTATGAGCTTAGTGTAGTACCAATAGAATCAATAACACTGATAAGACCATTACAACAATTTGTGTACCAATCTAACACAGAAGTCCCTACAATTAGAAAAATCTCTGGATTAATCTACAGTTGCTATCTAAAACAATAAGCAGTATGCAATTAACATTTCAATGTTAACTGAATTATAATGAACACAATGCCGTTCCAGTGTACTGTATATGCTTCTTTGTCATTTTATTTAGTAGAAAACTAGTAAGAAATATAATCTCTCTGCATTACATGGGTGCATTTAATATGCACAAAAGAAAAAAAAAAGTTAAAAATAAATACCCTACTCTTTAATTAACAGAAAAAAACCATGCGAACAGTTCTCAGTAATCATGGCTGCTCTCAAAATTCTGAAATTATGTGTTCTGGATTTTCCAGCAGAAGGGTTTTTGTCTTGTTCTGTATGTGCACGATTAACTCAGGCTTGCACCTGCATCTGTCTTGTTTAACCTTTATGAAGACAAGAAAGAACTCTATAAAATTTACTAGTTTTTACCATTGAAACTTCCCTGGTTGTGTTGTCAGTGACGACAGGTGTCCCTAGGACACAGTGGCCAGAACTGACTGCAGATCTATATACCAGTACTAGATTTTGTCACCTTCAGACCTCTTTGCCTTGCAACACAAGACTTTAATTAATTTGGAAAGCTTATTAGAGTCATATAAAGTCTCCATGGAAGCTTTTGTTCAATCCTTTGACCCATTTATGTAAGACAGTACATGCTATCAACTGGCAGCACTTTTTAAAAATACATCTCATTAAAAAAGATCTTTGAAGGTTTGATTGAGTGATCCAATTAGGAATCACAGGTACTCTATTACTTCCATGGTGGCACAGAGGTTGATTTCTGCTTTCCTCAGTAGCCCAAGGGGAACTTGCTAGTGTCTTCCATATGGCAGGAGCCATCTCTGCCTAGTCTTGTTCTTGGGCATCTTAGAAAGTTGTGTTTATTAACAGCAGATGAACTCAGTTGGAATTCAGAAGACCACAGGTAGCAGGTCCTAAGCAGTTCTCTAATGTTTCAAGGATGGCTCCCAGGTCACACCGCAAGGCTATACAACAGGGGCAGCAAAATAACCTGAAATCTCAGGAGGAAGTAAAATCAAGCCAACATGGCTCTGAAGATTGGCATCATCAGAGAGTGCTAAGATCCAGTTATGGGCCTCATATTCACAGTAAGAGCTGTGGGGAGCCTTTAACAACAGCCCAAGAACAACTCCCAAACCTCTGACGTGTGAAGATGAAGATTCTGGTATGTGGCTCATCAGCCTGAGGAGGTCTGGTACACTCACAGCATAAATTTCAACTGCAGTGATTGTGGTGGTTACTTAACATGTATTATAAAGCAATCTATTAGCAGTTATGCTGGCTTTTATCCCACAAAAGCAGACATCTGTATGCCAACCACTGCATGCTCTTTTGAGTTTGGTAAAGTGTGGGAACTCAGAGAACATTTTTAAGCTCTCATCAAACAGAAGAAATGAAAATGATTATTACCCTAGAACACCCTAGTTCTGGCAATGAAATACTAAATAATGTATTGTAAAACATATGGGGGCAGGAAGAATTGAAGGCAAAATAAAGAGTGTGCCTTCTGTGCAGGGCCCTCAGACAGAATTACAAATTGAGACCTTGAAGGGCTGTGTTAAACAGAACTAACACTGTGCAGGGCAGAAATGCATTTTCTTAAGTAGTTTCCATGTAATGGGCTTGGTAGCTTTGAGAAATGCCTTTCCCTAATGGTCATTCTACTGATGTGGAGCCCAAAGACAATTTTTCTAATTAAGCAATAAATTACAGCTGTAGCAAAGCCTAGTAAGTCACTATTAGATCTGTGCAGAGCACTGAAACTTCAGATTGCTAAGGACTCAGCAAGCCTCTTACCTAACTTTACTCATTAATTCTTGCTTCTCCACCTAGTTTTTCTTAGGGCTCTGAGATCAAAATGCTTCCCTCAGACCTCACAATGTCACTCAAAATGTAGGTGGTTTTGGCTTACAGATCGTATTTACCACCATAATTTTAACAGCTCCTTACCTCTCCTACTTCTCCATTTCCCCCATGAAGCTGAAAATCCCTTATTACTGTTTCTTTCTCTGTGGTGGTCTTTTTTCGTTTGTATTTCTTTAAATTCTGGTTTTTTCCCTTCTGAGGGGCTGCAGAAAGGCACTGTTGATACACCATCCTTCTCTGTGCTCAACAGCTTGTGAGCTATGACAATGTTTGATTCCTCACAGATCACCGGGAGGCAGCCAAAGGGCATATTCCAGATACTCAGGCTGGCAGCACACGCTATGTAAAGGTAAAACTGCTTCTTGACAGCTACGCATATAGCTTCAAATTGCTTCAGCTGACAGATGCAAGACCTAAAACTTGGTTTAGACTTTCCACTGGAAAGCCTCAGCAATCCTTCCTTCTGCAGTAAACTGTCTAGCAGACAATTTCATGAAACTTCACTTTTTTCTTTGCATTGTAAGGGCTTCTGAGACGTCTGTATTTAAGGAAGATGACCTCCACACCTAACAAAACAGTTATTGATATCGTCAGTGCAGGAAGGTTGATTGAAAGGTGCAAGGAACATTCCTTAAAATGGAAAACTGTGGGGTATTCTCTCCTTAAGAAAATTTCTCCTTAATGTCATGCAACTGGTTTGCAACTTAGAGGACTCATGCCCTCATGATGAAAACATACTATATAGTGACTAAAAGTTCTCAACATCTACAGAAAACTCTAGCCTTTTGCAAGCTTCCTATGCTTCTAGCTTCAGCAGTTTCGTAACAAGCTGAATAGAAAAAATGACACCTTATACACAACAGTACTTCATGTCCAATTTGTTCACTTTCCATGACAGAGGTTAAGCAGAAGCAGCTCATTTTCTTTGGAAACAGTCATTATTCTACATATCATCACCATACACCTTCTAACATATCCTCAAGCTAGTACAGAGTATTGATCTGCCTCAACTTGCCATTTCTACACTTAATCATAGATGCAGAGGCCAGATTTGACATAGGCATGCCATTGATTTCTACAACAACATAACATGATCATTTATTTTCTCTCTGTCCTATAAAAAGTATAAAAGTATTGCATTTGCATTTTTCATTAACATAAACAGCTTAGCCAAATATTTTTCAAATGTTCAAACAAATTCAGAGCTTAATAATGCAGGTAAATGATAAGAATGGTTCTTTTCAGCCTATACAGTACTTCTGAAAAATGGGACACTCCCCATCCTGCCTTCTTAAATGGTTCCTTAGCCAAGTATCCTTGCTGATGTCACCCTGTCAACAAACAGTCAGAAAAACCTGTGAAAACTTGTATTTTAGCTTTTACAATCCTAAGTAGATTTAAGAACAGAGGAATCATCACAGAATCTTTTTACATTTTCTCTACTTCTAATTCACAAGCATTTTGCATAAAATTGCATTAGTATTCAAGTTTCCATTAAAAATTGTAAAAGCTTTTAGAAATAGTGAATTGCAAATAACTGGCTTCCACTGTGTCACTGCTATAGTTACAGAATATCAAAAGATGAGACAAAATACCAGACAATTCTTTGGAAAAAAATTCTCATTCATTCTAAATTACATACAAATTTCAATAGGCATCTTATACAAAAGTAAGGTTTCCGAATCCGCAGTTCCACTTATCATTCTTTTTGCAAGAAGGTCGCACTCCATTGCATAGTTATTGACAGAAGATGTAATCACAGTTAAGGTGCAAGGTTCTAGCCTGAATAAAAGTCAATACAGAAACTTAAAAGATGTGTTTAGTGTAATGGGTGCTTTTTTAAAAACGAAAAGTCTAGCCTTTCCTCCTTGAAGCCAAAATTTTCTGTACTCAGTCTTTACCTTATCTCTTCACTAAAGCATAAATTGCCTGACCTCAAAAGGCAGTATATGCTAGCAAGCTATTATTACAGGAAGCACATCCCTCTGGGAACACGTGAAAAAGAACAGAGGGAAATCTTGTCACCTAGTAAACTAAATTCTCCAAACCAAATCTTAAACATAAAACACCAAGACCTGATAGGAAGCCTCTCTTCAAGAATTTGATTTGTGAATATCCAGTCACTAAAGAGTATCAAAGAATACAGTCACTTATTCAGTTCAGCTAGGTAACTTCCAGTGTACCAAAAAATGCATGTAATTGACATTTCTGAGTACTAAAATATTGTAGCAAGAATTAAATCCCAGCAGGCTTCACCAAAGACTCACTGGTGGATTAGAAGAAATTTCAGAAACCAGACTGATCCTCTTCTCTGTCACATAGTCTACCAGACATTTGAAAGTAATGAGCTATGGGCCAGTGCAATACTGAAATAGCATTTAAAGTAATTAAAGAAATATTGACAGCAATCAGATTCATTTAAGATTATTTAAGATTCTTCATCTTTCTACACGTGATCCTTCCCCAGCAGAAAATTAATGGCTCAGGAAGATGTTGCAACGAGACATAAAAATCTGTTTCTTGCTGAGGAGCTCTGCCCCATTATATAGCATTTTACAGAAACACAAAGCTAAACATAAATGGAAGAATACTATTTCTGTGTTCAGAAAGCGCTGATTCCTGATGAGTTTCCATAACTCCCTAGCAAATTATGAGAATCCTTGTTGAAGGGAATCCTGTAGTCTAAAGATTTCCTGTCATTAATACTCTGTTTTTGTAGACTGTTTTCTATTTCATCAAGCTGAAGATACTTCAAGAGATTCTGCGTTCTGGTTCAGCCATGCACTTCGAAGTAAGAGATGAAAGGGGAGGCAATGATGAATTACTTCTCAACCTACATTTCTGCCCATCCTTTAAGATTCCTATGATTTACAAAAATATAGCTTGGCATTTCAGGAAGAAAAATTTCTTTCCTCCCTCCCCCGCTATCTAAAACATATATCTTCCATAAAACAGACTCTGAGTGAAAATTATGACCAGCTGTAAGATTGTGTTTCTCTCTGATACTGAGGGAACTTCTAAGGGCAGTGAATTCAGCAACTGAGGATCTAGACTTCGCAGGATTTACCTCAAAAGCGTTAGAAAGAATTGCTGTAACTCTCCCTTCCGGGAAGAAAACAAGCTGCTTCTGAACAGCCATGCAGGGCAACCTCAGTCTATGCCATTCTAAAGGAATTTCCACCAATATGGACAGAATTAAATACCTATTATATTTTCAACAGCTGCCTAAGGGATGCCACAAGCCACCAGACAGAAAATTACATTAAACAAGAAATCCAGACAGGGTTTTGCTAGTGGCAGAGAAAGAAGATTCTCCTATCAGCCTCCGGTTCTGCTGCAGACTGTTACAGGCCTGGGTACAGGGCAGGTTAAAAAAAGTTCAATTAACCTGCATTTTCTGCCGTACACTTCTGGTAATCAATTCTGAAATGTCAGAAGGTATTTTGAAAATAAAAATGAATTCATGATGTCTCAACTGTGTAGTGACAACACAAAATGACGTTTCAATTTTTATATTTAAATAACGTCTATGCCACCCCTAGGAATCTGCTTTAAAGGCCGAAGCCAGCAATCAGAATTTATTTGCATGAACCAACCAATAAAACACTTTCTGGATTGTGGTTTTTTTAGAACCTGTGATGTATACTACAGCATTACACAGTAATCTTCCTGACTATGACACATTCAGCTACACAGCTCTTATTAAAAGAAGGGAGAAATTAGAAACTCAAAGTGCTAGAACAAAGAATTACATCCATGCCAAAGCACTAATGCCTAAACTGGCTACCAGTGTGACCTCCAATTTTAAATGGTCAGGTCACGAATGGAACATACTCCCCTCATTACTCACCTAGATGAGAGAAGATTTCTAAGCATTATTTTTTAAAGTCTTCCTTTGTGTGCTGGATAGGAACATAATTTAAGTGATTTCTTAATAACCTGGAGGTAGGATTTTTACGTAGACTTAGAAAGCCACAGCTGGTGGCCAGAAGAACAAGCTCATGTCAAAGCAGCTTTCAGAGACAGAGCATTTGCAGAAGGCAAACACCTGAAATAGAGTCCTGATACCCCAGAACACTACTGCCACTTAACAAGGTACTACGTGTCACATGTCACGGGTACTGGAACAGCTGACTGCAGATACGTTTTGACCTGAGGGTAATAGAAAGCATTTCTTACTGGCATTTGAGCCATCAGCTGGATCAAGTGAGGCCCAGAAGGCTCAGATACACTGAGACAAGGTCTCCTGACAGTATTCTTACTGAATATCTCTTACTAGTTTTAAATCGACACACTTGATTCAAGCAATTCAGCCTAAAAGCAACTGTGGAAAACATTCAAATACTTGAAGGTATAGAGGAATAAAAGTCAAAAGACTAGCAATTCAGGATGTTATCCTGGAATGTTAAGTGATGCGCCTCTTTTATGCTGCAGAAGAGGGAATTACTTCATCTAAACAATAAGGAAACATGCAGAAATTAGAAAGGAATGCCCATTGAGGTGGCTTTTGTGCTAAAACGCAAAAGAATACAATTTGCTTAACAAACTGCTGGCATATTTGACACTGAGTTTCATCATAATCCCCACTGAAGACTCTTTTAGGCACAGTTTCACCGATTTAGTACCTTTAATACAAGTTATTCAAGTATTGTAGCGTTCCCTCATCAGAGAAGACATTTTCAAGGAGTGTTTGCAATGCAGGATTTCTGACAGAGAAGGCAGACACTACCACTGGTGGATACACAGATATACACAGGATCCTACTGGGTGTGAGGTTTTAGCATTTAATGACCCTGCACTTAACACTGGGACTAAAAGCACAAAAATCTCTTCCCTCCACATTCATATAGCTGAGGAGCATGCCTCATGATGTGGGATCCTTCCCTTGTGCTTTCCTTTGAGACATCAGGAGATCAGCTCCCAGCATTCCCACCAGGCACTCCAGATCTGTCTTCTGTGGCTGTAACACTCCCCACGCCGACACTGCCAGTGTCCAGCTTCAGGAAAGAGGTTTTCCCTTCAAACAAGGATAGGGAACTCGGGTCATTCAGATGACCCAGTGTGCAAGCCAGACAGCTCCTATGGCTCACCTTTGCCAAAAGAGCCCTGAGCACCTTTCCACTAAGCCTGCTGGACAGGGAAACTGGAGGGCCTCACCAGCAAAGCAGCAGCAACTAAAAGACCAGAGAACCTATCTGCTCAGCAGACACCAAAAAGGGGTGTACAGCCCTGCACAGACCCCTGGGCTTGAAGGCAGAAATAGTAGCTGAGTTGGTGCCACTTCATCTTTTGATGCTCTCTCTCTAATCATCTCAGGGAATTCTTGCTCCCCCCTAAGAATTCTCCAGCCCAGATTAAAATTTTTGGGTTTTTTTGGTCTTTCTCCAACAAATAAAAGACACTTTGCAGGATTTTGGATAAACTGAGTGTATATTTTAACACATTCATTTTTCTGGAACCCTACTGATCTTTAAGACAGCAGCAATGCATTACTGTGTGTATTTTGGGGGTATTTCTTAAAGGAGCAGCCAAACACAAATAACACTTTTAAAACTGTGAGAAGTATGCCAAATGCAAAAGTACTTCTATTGTAATAAATAAGCAATTTCAGTACTACAGCTGTAATGGGAAGTTCCAGGAACACGGTTACACTAAATTCTTCGTGGCTCAGAGCCATGCAAATATTTCTTTTCCACATTCCCATCAATTACAGAGGTACAGTAAGTGTTTTTGTGCTTAAGTGCACTATTACAGGGGACACAAATAAGCCATTTTTCTTCCAGTGGTTGGAGCTAACATTTCTATAATATCATATTACACATTCAGCAGACTTGAAGCATGCTCAGGTTTTTACTTGTGTTGCATTACTAAGCCACACCATTTGAATCAACTGAAAACAGGTAGTACAACTGCACGTCCTATCCAGACTACACACATTCACAGTATCCACAGAGTAGTTTTTACTTCAGTACTGGTGTAAGTATTTACACTTGGGAAAGCACAGAACAGTTATTGTTAACTGTTTATGTGCTAACAATAGCAGGTATGTACCATGAGAGAAGTGTTTTAATGAAAAATTACATTGTAGAGCTCAGTTGCCATTTTAAATACATGTTTTAGACTGACAAATTGATACTTAGACTTCATCAGGACAATTAATAATCTTACTAATAAAGAATAGGTAACCAGAGGTACGCACACACTTTACATGTTTTTTAGAGTGAAATACATCACCCTCACAAGCACTGCTCCATCACTGACAAAGTCTATTAAAATGTAAAAAGACGGTAGAAATGCAATGTGCTCTCTGTGTATCAGCTGAGTCTGCCTGTACCATGCATGCTTGTCTCCCCTTGTAGAAGCCCCAAACCACAGAGCACGAGCGCATTAGAACAAAACCAAAATTACCCATTTTCTGAAGCTTCCAGTTCCATGTGGGGTGCACAGCAAAGACACAACAGAAGCTGAGTTTCTACAACACTAGTGTAAAAAATATATGTCCTATGGAATTAATCATCATCATTAAACACGAAAAATTATCAACAGAAACCACGTTTCCAAAATAGTTTTTCATCTGTGTTTCACCCCTTCAGCTCATAACACCATCTTAGAAAAGAAATCAAGGTATTTCACCAAGAGTTAGATATCACCTTATTCATATTCTGCCTGTTCTTACCAATCGTTTAGACACAGCTTTACTGGGAGTTTCTGACCATACAAAGACAGAACCTAGCCAGATACACAGGTAGGGAGGTTAGGGAATACAGTTCCATTCTCTTCAAGCTGAACTGGTAAACTCCAAGAACTGAAAAGCCTGACCTGACACATCAGACTGCTACTGGCAGGAGATTTCTGACCAGTGTAAGGATGACTGTGAGACAATTACAGCAGTTAGAAATTGTTAAATGTGAAATTACTAACATGGTGATCCAGGAAGAGAGCACAGTTTTGTGGACAGCTTTATGCTGCATGGTAAAGAGGATCATATTTTCTTCAGTTAAATTTGATCTCAACTTCAGTATAAAAAAACCGTAAAATTATCGTATCTGCACATATTACAGTTAGCACAAAAGGAGTTAAAATAGGTTAAAGCTCTCAAATGTCACTATAATACATTGCCTTTTTTACTGCAATTTTGTTGTTTGCAATAATTTGCATAGTAGAACTATGCAGAGACCCTCATTTTACTACTACCTTTCATGTGGAAAGGCAACTATTGCCCCTGCTGCATACCCAGCTGAAGAAAGATTTACTCCATCTAAGGATGATAAAATTTACCGTTCCTTCACAATGGCATGAACAGCCAAGGCAGGGAAACAACTCTGTTTTGAATGGTGAAGAATGGCAATGCTAAGAGAGATCACAGTCCCTTTTAAAGTGACCTTTAAAGAAGTCTTTATGTCCTGCTCTAGACAGCTGCTCTAGACTACTTACAATATAACCATTGTTAGGGTGCTGAAAGCACCAATCTAACCAGGCCACATAAGGCACTTCTGGCTCACTCTTCTCCCTTCCATTACATTGCATGCAAGCAGCACAAAGCCTTTGATCTTCCACTAGGACAGTGTACAAAGGAAGTGGCTGCACCCCATTTTGACCCCTCTTTCTGAGACTGCAGTACAACATTTTCGGACACAAGGACTACAATGTATTAGTCTTTACGAGATGTGATACCATGGGATCTCAGTAGCACAACATCCTAACTCCATGGCTGTAGATGACATATGGAAAGCATAGGGACTTACTGACAATTCTTTGATTAATTCTCTTAGCTCCTTGTGCCCGTGCTTCTTCGCGATACTTTCTGGATCGTCTCCATATTTATTGGTTATTTTGCAAGCCCGTGCGGCCTCCGGACAACTGAGTAAAAATGTTGCAAGGTTCTTCAAGCCAAATCTGGCTGCACAGTGAAGTAGGGTAGGAAATTCTTCCAAATGGCTATCTGTATAATGGAAACAAAGTCTTAATAAACCCAAGTTTTGCTTTAATAGAACACCTTCTTCCATAAAAGTCCCTTGAATATTAGTGCTATGGAATCACAGGTATCAAGCTGCCAATATTGAACTAACACCCCAAAGAATTATTTTTCCAATTAACAGTTTTACAGTTCCTATACATACATCAATAAAGGAGCCTTTGGTGTAAATGAGAAATCTCATTTTTATCCTGACAGATTTTAAAGCACTTTAGTTCTATTTGAAAGGAAGCTTTCTTACAAAGGGCAAAAATTCTACAGCCAAGACATGCTTTTGCTTAGGTGGAATATTTTTGAGTGGGACATTTTTATAGGCTTATGATGCTATATTTTGATATTAAAAATAATTTCTGAAAATTCACATGACTATCAGACACTTGGAAAAATTTGCTGATCCTTGTAATAAAAAATCAAAGAATTTAAAGATAAGTGTATTAGATAACTGTTTTTAGGATTTATCTAAAATAATATTATATTAATTTCTATCACAAACTATTTTTATGCTGGAGAACTGGGACATTCAGTTTTTCATTTCAGCACCTTCCTGTATTTTAACTCTACAAGCATCCACAAGTTACACACAACAGCAAACAAACAACAACAAAGATAAAGACTTCAAGCATAAACAGTACTTCTCTCTGCATTCATACTCTACTTTCTGATCACTCGTGGTTTGCTGACTACCAATTTGTCTATAAATCAGCATGCAATTCATCTCTTCTCCAAGTATGCATCCAGCCTGCCCCAGGCACCATCAACCTCCTGCACTCTGAGGGTCTTTCCTACCCAGAGCATGAAGGAATGCTTCCCCCAGTTTGCTTTGAGCCTGGCTCCTGCTAGGTTCAACTGACAGTCCCTAATTCATCTTATTCTCCATCCCTGTCTGCCCTCTATGCACTTCTAGTGATTTACTCATTCCCAGAATTTCTTTCTTGAAGAGCTCCAGTCTAGTTAATTGGGCCCTACAGAGAACCAATTCCACCACACGCTCTGCTCTCTCCTCAACCTTTTCCAGCTCTAATGTAATTATTTTGAGATGACAGGAGAAGGGCTGCACATGATACTCAACTTCTGGGTGAGCCATGTAATTTATGCATTGTTATAATTATGTCCTGTTTTGTTCTCTATTCCTTTTCTAACGATTCCTAGTATTTCATTAGCTTTTTGATCTGCTGCCTAGCAACAAGTTGATGGTATCATGGAACTGTGCGGTCTTATTCCTCAGCACTAACAGCCTTCTCAAATCCTCTCATTTTGGATGATAACAGAGGACTGCTTTTTTTCACTTGCATCACTTTGGTTTTACCCATAATGAATATCATCTGACATATTACTGAATAATTATTAAATCTCTCATTCCCCACCCCCCATTAGCCCTTTTCCTCACCACCCTGAATACTTTGAATGACTAGCAAAAAAAGATTTTTCCCAATTGCCTGCCTCCTTGTTTTGGTCCGTTATTCATCCATACCCAATCAATTCCTGACTTAACCAGGTTTGCTGGCTCTTACAAAAGCTGCAAGAAACTCATAAAGCCAGACTTCACATTACAGAAAACTTACTTTATTAACATTTCTATTAGTTTGTCCAGTAGAGATAACACATTAACCTGCTTCTAGGTCACAATGCCGCCCAAGAAACCGGATTTTGGCATCAGTGTCACACCTCCTGGTACTACAAAACTGAAAAATGGCATTGCTAGAAACACAGCTATTCTACTTTAAAATTTCCTCAGCGCTCTTAATGAATGCCAGATAGTCCTGGCAATTTCTTTGTGTTCAACCTGCCCTTTTTTGCAATAACTTCCTAATTCCTTCAACTCCAGACAGTCTGTTTTCATGTGTCTCCCATCTGGGACTACAGCTTGGGAATTTAAACAGTTTCTTCTAGTTTTATTTTATATCCCTGTCATCAGCTGTCCTACAGGTCAGCCAGTGCATTTTCAGCCCATAGCGTGCTGGAAGAAGTTATGAGTCCTTCTGGAAATCTCTTAGCTGCCAGTCCTTAAAGTTTTTAATTTTTACATTCTTCTACATAGTGAAATTTGGCTCAGCAGTGATGAATTTGTGTAACCCCCTGCCCACCCTTTTTCTCCTGCACAATAATATGGGAGAGAGTAAAATCTCACCCCATCTTTAGATATAAGGGACAAGAGCAGTTCTTGGAATAGGCATAGCTAAGTACTAACTGAGAAAAACAATGTCAGGACAATTCTTGACTGCATTTTGGACAAGGAATATTCCACCACTATCCCACTCCAATATTATTTTGACACAAGGTATTTGAGTGGGTTACATTTAAGCCAAAAGTCCCATTAACAACCCTAAACTGATTTTTAAACAAATTGAGTGTTGCCTGACTTTTATTTCCATCAGGCAAAGAAAAATCTAACCAAGAAACTGTAAATACACAGCACCTGTGTAAATCAAGCCACTTGTTTTAGAAGCCTTGGCAGGTCGAGCATCCATCAACAAGGGTAGGTGTTGTAGTTTATATTCCCTTGTATTTGCAGTGTGCTTTAAAATTCTTTGGGCTACAATAGGCAATCTCAAAACTGCATAGCAGCTAACGTTTCTGAGACAAGTTGATGCTACACAACTTCTCTACTCAATATTGCTCAACATTTTAATTAAAGTTTCACAAACTGGGTTTGATTCAGTCATTTGAAGAACTATCAATTTTAGCCCAGAGTATATGCATTTGACTTCTTATTTTTGTCTAGACTTTTCTAAATGTAGGAAAAAATAGGATTCTCTTTTAAAAAGTGTTCAAGCCTGAGTTAATACTTAAAAAAACTTCCACGAATCATCAAACTGCTTTTCTTAGAACCTGTGGGTTTTGCTATTTTTTTTAGATGTCCACCAAGGCAATAGGCATTAAGCAGTGATTTTAAAGAGTAAATTTTATGAACTTTACGCAATAGTTTGCACCCTCTTAGGAGACACTAGAAGATCAAATATAGTCAATAAAAAGAGCCTTAACACAGTATTAATAACATGCCCCAAATTAATTTCCACTCATACTAATGAAACCCCAAAAAACTGGTCACAAATCTGAAAGGGCAATCAAGTCTATGTCACCAATGGACTGGATGCTATGATTTCTTCACCAATGGAACGAGAAGAGTAGGTGATATTCATAAGCCAGCTCTAGGCAGGCATATACCTGCCTAGAATGCATACCTGCATTCTTAAATGAACACAAAACAGGTATTCCAAAACCCCTTCAGCTCCTTGCACTTGAGCTGTTTTTCTGGTCACCACTCAACTCCTCCCTAGCTGAGTTTGATATTCAGGCAGGACTCTTACGCTTACGTACTTTGAACACTACAGGAAACTACATCATTAACAAATGAAATACCTCAGCCAGCCACGGAGGATGGTAAAAAAAAAAAAAATCGATTTCCTAAACCAAACTTTTTTTTTTTATTGCTCCTTGTAGTAAGCAGAAAAAAAAGGTTGCCGTCACGCATGAAAACTTTAAAAGCAACACTGGTTGTGTAGTGAGATCTTTTACATAATACTCAAAAAGGAAGTGGTTCAAATGCACAGTTTTAGTCTCTTCTGCTCAGGAACCTGAAGCCTGGTGGCATCAAGCTGTCACGCAAGGCAAAAAGCCATTGTGAGGACCCTCAGATGACTGAGCTCCACTAACTTGAGACAGTTTCCAACACTCTGATTTTCAGGCACTCAACTGGCAGCACCCTGCACTCACACAAAGCAGGATGCAATCTTCAAGGGCTAAACTTTCCCAGTCTTGCTGATAAAACCCCCCAAAGCATTGAACTTCCTGAGGCCGCCTCAGTGTGACTGCTGTCTTGGTAAATGCTATCCTGACAGTGGAGATGGCTGCTGCTGTTCCAGCAACCTCAGCGATATTTCAATGACCATTTCTGTATGCAGCTCTGGTACCAGTAGTCACTCTCTGCTAATAATAGCTAACAATAATTAGCTAATAATATAAGCTAATAGCTTTGCCTCTCATGCAGTGAGGGGAAAAATACCTCCTTGAACTTGGCCTCTCAGAAATTTCTCCCGCAAATACATACATAATTAAGAAATATAGTAAGGTTAACAACCTCAAAAGAGATTACTGAAGCCTCCTGGTCTTTCCTTTTTGCCCTCATTCTGAAAAGAGACACTACTAGCTGTTTGAACCCCTCCCAAGTCACTAAGAAAAGGCGAAGAGCTTCTCTCAGGTTCTACAGCAGAAATCAATGATGACTATGGGTACCACTGTCAAAATAACAGGTAAGAAAAGCCCACTACAAGATGTATTTTTGGTTTTTTGTTTGTTTTTTAAATTGTAACTGTTCCTTAATTGCCAATTCTCAAAATTAAGTGAGCTCTTAAGACAAATTAGATGTTCTGCTGTAAAGAAAATTCCATCATACCATGTTTAACTGCTTTAAATGAAGATCTGTATTATACAAGTAGGAAGAGGCTGTAATTATTTAAAAGCCCACGTGCTTCACGCAGAAAATACTATTCTTGAACTTGCAAGTTTGTCACACTGAATTGGTGAAAATTGCTGGAAATTTTGTCAGCTGTGAAACTGGAACAACTGGTACATTTCAGCTAACTATACAGAACTGAGCAAAAGTAGTAGTTACCAGAGTAACTGGAAGTGAACAGCTTTTACTCAGTATCAGTCCTTTAATGGAGAATGTTAACAGAGAAAAGCTGTGGCTGTTTGGCACCTACACTAAGAAGTAGTTAGCTGATGATCACAAATTGGAAGGAAAGGTTAAAGAGAAAGTCCTCAAGTGGCACATTAAGCGCTTTAAGGTGGCGTCTTCAACTTTCAACTAACATTGAGGCCAGTGCTTGCTTTTAATTAAAGTTCTACTTGACACACACAAGGTGTAGAGGGAATTGCTGGGGTTTTATTGTATGTTTTGTCCTGTCATAATCCCTTCTCTTCTCTGCAGAGAATTCTGGAAAACTTCAGCTATAAAACAGAGCATAAAATCTAATATTACTGTATCGTAGCATTGTCTTAGCCTGTGGGAATTTTCATAAAATTGCAGTAAGGAAACAGAGCAGCCTACAGTGATATTTCTGCACATCTTGTAAGACATCCTTCTTTTATTTCCCAAATTATTGAAACAGGACATGTTGGGTTTTTTCAGAAATTTAAATAGGCACCTAAGATGACTTCCACAGTGCCAATACCAATACCTTTTCCCCACCCATTATTTTGCTAGAAGCTGAAAAGCCAGACTCAATTTCTTCTTTTGGGAGAGATGTTTCAACTTGAAAAAAAATTACAGAAATCAAGATAGGATTTGCTATGTCACTACCAGTTTTAGGTGACAAAAAGCACTGTTTTCTACAACGCAAGTTCAGGACTTTCCATAAGCATCAACAGTTGAGTTTAATCAGAGAAATTGTAATAGCTAACTTGTAAAAAATGAAAATTAATTAACAGTGGAAAATGAAACAGGTTTTCCTCAAGTAAATTGTTATTTCTTGGACAGGAATCAATGCAACAAGAATTCCCAAATCTGAGGATTCATAAGCAGAATCAGGGCTTTCCAAGAAGAAAAATATTTCTCAAGAAATATTTTGAAATATGTGTTTGGATTTGTTCGTATGCTTTGACTGGATTCTATTACCAGAATAAAAAGGAATAATTTACACACAATATACCCTGAAATCAATTCAGTATAGAATGTACAATATTTTATATAGTACTTCCACCGTTAGTTACATTCTTCCACAAGGGATGACACCACAACTAAAACTCCCAGACAAGCCTTGGCTCTGTCTCTCAGTTAATGCTGTTTGTTAAACACAATATTTTCCAGTGGTTTCTATTCAGTGTGCATTTAGCTTTCTCATCTCTATCATGGTTAACCTTTTGCACCTTTGCCACCTATCTTGACTTTACCAGCCTAGACACTCACAAGTACTGCATTATCATACTAAAAAAAATGCTGAAGAGCCGTTTTGGAGATGGGAGTGGCTCCTAAAAAATTAAGTAAGCAAACATGCATCTCATGATGTTTTGATCTAAACCACTGTCTGTATAGGAAAGCATCACATTGCATTCTAATTTAATTACAACACATGCCCTTTATATTTACTTTTACACTCCCAAGTTTTTAATCACACAGCTGCACACTTTGTGAGAAGCTAACCATGCAATTCATTAGTTAGCCAATAAATTAATCATAAGGTCTTCATTCTTGGTTCACTTTGAGGTCATATCAAGATGTTTCAAGTGCAGCAATTTATCAGCTGTACCCTGATGTGCCAATGAAAATGTTCAAATAAAGCATCCATGCAGAACAATACAGAGAAAAGTTTCTCTTATCTATGCCTCATGCTGAAAGCCTGATCTCCTCTCATTTGCTGCTGGACATGTCTAGTGCCTGTTTGGGATGCTTTTATGGGAGTCAAAAACACAGGTTTATATAACTTTCAGGCAGAAGAGGGATCAGAGTCTAAGCCTCCCACATTCTGAGCGCTTCCAGCTCTGGAAACACATCCTTTTTTCACGAAGAATCTGGGCATCTAACTTTGCATCTTCTTCTTAGGCCATACAACAAAGCAGTTCATTTTAAGGTCACTACTTGGCTCAAGCAGCCAGCTTGCTCTTGAACCACACAGGCCTTTTTTGGGGCCATAGCAGATTGGTTAGCACTATTCTCAACATTCAAAAAAATCAGCAGATCTAGCAGTTACTAGAGAAGTTAAAAATCTTTTGCTCATCACCTAACATTTCACATTGGGAAAGATTCTTGAATGTGTCTTATCCACCCCCTTCCTGCAGTCTTGCACAGGAAAATGTCAAGGACAGGTGCCTCATTTATTTGCTTCCACTAACTTTGACATTTAAGCTCATTTTTAAATTACAAGTTGAATCACGTTTATCTAATACAGAGGAGTGAATTGCATCAACAAAGAAAAGAAAAGGAAACATGATGGCAGTCCCAGTAGAGCTACCTTCAAAACTTGTTTGTATTTGTTTATGAGAAGTGTATTGCACTGATTGTAGAGAGCTTATTTTTCTCTCAAAACCACAGTCCAGCTGCACAAAGCAGAAGTCAAGCAGCATCTTGAACATATCCTTCTCAAGTATTTTAGAAGGGGAACACATTTTCTTGACTTTTGTTTTTCCCCAAAAGTTTCTTAGAAAAGCCAAGGTTTAATACACATTCGAAATAACAGCATAATGATGCTTTCAAAACACGAGCTAAATAACGGCACTCTTGGTACATCGCAAACTAATCTGAATCCTTAGTAAATTAATCCCTAACCAGGCCCCTCCATTTGGTACTAACAGTAGCTTCTGTTGATGAATGACTGAATTGTGCATATAATGTGTCTACTGTATAGAGAAACCCAATTCTAACTCCCTGGGATGCCTTCTTTTAAAAATTAAAAGTAATAAAATTATCCTTTTTCCAGAAGCAATGAAAACTATTAAGTGCATAGGTACTAAAAGTGACTGGAGAAGTTTAGTGCTGTTCTAAGATCAAAAGCCATCTATTCTCTTCAGATAGAGAAATCTTTCTGATTTTCTCCAGACGTGGAAAAAGTGAAGTTTAAACTGCATTGCAGAAGAGCAATTAGTAAAAAACATATCATGCACAGGCATCTCCACATGACTCTTATTACCCAAAAAGGCTGTTTTTAAAAATTTACCCAGCTGGGTAATTTTTTACCAGTAAAGCTGTCAATTTGCTGTTAATCCAAAGCTGATCAAAACTCCAGAGAAGTATAAATACAAAGTACTGAGTCACTAAGTAATGATTTACAGAATTCTTTCTCCCATTTTCCTGTTTATATTGTCTTTATTGTGGATTCTTCCATTTCAGTACAGGCTTTCAATACTTAAAGACTCTTATTAACATTTATAAGTAATATCCATAGCAGCAGTGATAAAAATCAACGCATAGAACAAGTGACTCACTAGCTTGTTGATGGTGCTCTTCTTCACTTTGGAATGGGTTGAATTCATAAGTAGATATTTTGCTTTTCAATAATGAAGTCAGAACATTGTCTACCTTCTCTACAGAAGAAAATTTCAATGCCTGCTTAGAAGAAAGAAAAAACAGAAAAAATGTTAGTGCATTTGTTGCATATGTATTTTTAACTTTGTCCTCAGAGTGCTGGTGAATCAAATTACTCAAAACAGTATTATGGCAAACTCTCTTAGTAAGAGCAGCACAGTTTTTGAGAACTAGAGAAGAGATATTTTAATACAAAAGAATCATGACAACATGACCCAACTGCACATAAACACATATTATAACATATGTAGTCCAGCTATGACTTAAAAACTCCTGGACCAAGTGTAAAGACAGGAAGATTTATGTTTTACTACAGCAGTAATTCAAGGTGAGTTTAAAGATTGTTGTAGCTCTCTGTTACCCAAAACTTTTACATTAAGATTGTGGACTTGTCTAGGTAAGAAACAGCTTCAGTTTCATCAGCCAACACATAACATTGTTGACAGAACAAGAAACTGATATCAACCAAACAGACCAGCTTCCTACTAAACACAGTCTTTAGACAAGGGAAATCCTCCCTGACTGCCAGGAGATTTTTCAGTACCTCTTTCTGGACAGAAGGTCAAGATCTACACCGAACAACTTTCAAGGCAGCCATAATTAAATATTTCTCTGCCTGCCCTGACAAGAGCAGCCTGACTACCGAGATTTGAAGAGTAAGGATATTTTACACTGAGTACTACAGCTCTAGTCCAGTCTGTGCTGAATTGGGCACCAAAAGAAGCTCAGCCACAGCACAGAAGAGCTCAGAGGGAGTTGCTTTACTCGGCTCAGGGTCAGCAGCCCTGTGTTTGCCTTCCCACAGCTGGACTGTTGCTAGTCAAGACAATTCTGGGATCATTAAAAGAGAACATCTGCAGACAACCATAGCACATGAACTTAAAAAGAAAAAAAAAAAAAAACAAACAAAAACTGTGTCTATGACTGAAATGTTGAGGAAAAAAGGACAGAGAGGTCTACTTATGAAACATGAAGTTTAATTCCCAAGACTGTTAAAAGGGAATAAGAAAAGTAAGGATGACATGATCAGAAAATGCTGAATGCAGAGGCAGGATATAATTGTCATCCAACTCCTACCAAGAATTAGAAGAGATGTTTGTGCAGGTAGGAAGCTAACAATATGATTGTTTATTTTTCCCATAATTAACCCTGGTCCTTCCAATATTAAGACAGATAAAACCCATTACATTTCTTTACATAATTCACTCCCTTTCTGTGCTGCCACATTAAATTCTCTGTATTTTTTATTCAATAATTATGAATACATACATTAATCTTCAATAACCAAAGCAATAAGCATTTAAAAAAGACTCCACCTAGGAAAAAAGATCTTTGAGGCTTTTTCTAAAATAAAGATCTGAGTACTAGACTTAGTGTGAATTCAGAAAGCATATGCAAAACCTGCCAAATATCTATAAAACCCCCAGACTATTAACACAAATAACAACACTATGTTTACAAGTTATTAAGAGGAATAATATCAAAATTCAGTTAGGAAACCATACTATTCTCTCTTATTCCAAGTAGGTCTTCTTACATACGTTATCATTACACTACCTCAATAGAGTTCAACCTAGAGTAGGACAAAACCAGGTAACAACAAAGGAACTAGCTCAGATGAGCGTATATGGCAGATCCTGTGTCTTGAAGAAAGAGGCTCAAAACCTCACTGAAGCAACTGTATAGCAGATATCACACTATGCAGAGAAAAAGAATTTAAGCGGGCTTCTAGACAAACTAAACTTGAAGTATCATTTTTAATCTCCATTTAAAATAGAAGGGATACCCCTCACACTTTGTGCTACCTATCCAACCCTCTCTGTTCAAAAGAAAATGAACAAACAAAACCCACCACAACAATACCTGCCTCTTATCTTCCCTCTGAAATCCCAGAGGAGCAATTTCAGACAGAATCTATTTCAGACTGTACTATATAGCCAAGATAAATAAGCACTCCATAGTCTCTTTTCAGCAAGCATTCCAGGACATCTTCCCTAGAAATTTCCTCTATTTTTTAATGTGAGCTGAGACCAAAACTCTTCCTTATCCCTTTTAGTCAGCCAGGAATCTATGGAAGGAATGCCTCATGAATATATAGCTCTTACTTCACTCTCAGGCAACCAAATTTACATGGAATGAAACAGTGTTTCACAACCTGAGATGGAATAAGTTCTTGAACAGAGAAGACCTTCAGGAACTTGTTGCAAAATTTCTCACACTTCAACAGGCCTTCTCTCCAAGGACCAACTTCTCCATTTCTATGATTTACAAGTCAAGAACAATACACTTCTTATCCAAAGTTATCAGTGCAATTTGCTTCAAGTTTTCCACCTCAACTTTTTGTTTTTCCTCTTACTCCCAGGATGTAAAATCTGAAGGCTTAAGCCTTGATTGATTTAACCAGCTATGTTGTTAACTAAACCAGAACGAGAAGCTTTGTTCTGCTACTCTTCAGCAAAGATTCAAAAGGAAAAAAAGGATTAGTTAATTAAGAAAAAAAAAAAAAAAGCAGCTATGTCTTTTATCTCACATACAGGAGAGACTGTTCCAGCACTTATGTGAAGATAACAGCTAAAACAACAGCAAAACAGAACCAGGAAGAGGGCCACTCTGCACTACCCAGCACCATATTGATGCCTTGAAGTGGCTACCTGAAAACAGAGGCTAGACAAGAATAAGAGAATAAAAGTAGGTATTTACTTGAAGGGCCTTCAAAGGTACACCTTGGGGGTATAAAGCCTCTGAGGGCCTCCACCCAAGATGGATGCTGGGTAATGGGTTCTTCACACTTTAATAAGTTTGGTCCATTTGCATATCAGGGTTAACTCTCCAATTATAACCTCAGTTAATGTGGTAAATACCCCAAGTTTGCCCTCCTCTTCAAAGGCTTTTAGTTTACACATTTCAGGGCCTGGGACAATCAAGGTGTCCTTGAAGAGCAAACCTGGAGAGGGTTTGTAATATCTAACCAGCATGAGAGAACAGTAGTTAACAGGCCACACGAAACTTCAGAGTTAAACACTAGGCAGTACAGGATCTGAAAAACGTAAAAGTTAAAACCTAAGGCATCAATATCACAAAGGTCACCTCCCCAAGAAACAATCCCATTTAGAGACTTGTACTTTACTACCCATTCCTGCCCCAGAGCACACACAGACTCAAAGGACGCCGCGATAACGTGCTTTAATGCACCCTATCCAGACCTCTACAGGCCCATGAAATCTTCCCAAGAAATCTCACCAACATTACAAACCTGGAGTTCATGCTGAAGCTTCACCAAAGCCAACAGAAGCAGAACTGTATTTAAAGTTGTACTTAACATTAAGCAGCCACTCAGGAGTTTGAGAAAGCCCACATTTTATCCAGATAAAGATTTACAACACTGGAGAAAATAGGCAATAGTGCTAGTTTCCCCCTGTGCCCTTGCAGCCCCACAGAATCAAGCCAGTGAGTTTGTAGGCAATTCTTCCCATACTTTCTGAAGCATAGCCAACTATTCTCTGCTCCAGTACCAGAAGTCCTTCAGCAAGCACTCCTGCTTGCCCTAATACCACCTCCCCAGCTGGAGGCACTATCTCTACTCCCTCGCCTCTTTTCAGAGCAACAGGACATGGCTGCAAATAGAAAAGCCCCAAGTGCTGACCATCACACACGGGCTTCCAAAAACATCCTTGAAAAAGGAGACCACCAAGCACATATTGTGCTACTTTTCTGAACGAGATTACTTACATTCTTTAAAAACTGCTAACCAGGCCCCGAATATGTGTGCCACTGAAACACAGCATCCACAGCCAGTAAATTAACATATTCTACACTGGCTTAGGCAGTGCTAACAAGGTTACATTTACATAAAGATGAATTTCTTCAGTAGTTCTTACATATCAGACACTACTTTACATGCACTTCCATATCTGGATTGCTTCAGACAAAGAGAATGGGTTAGGTTTAAAAATCACTCAGGCATTTTTGACAATTTTAGCCAGTGATAGAATATGGACAGCTTTCATACCGAGAGGAAAAGAAAGAAACATTTAAAAATAACAGCTGTTGATGAGGCTGAGAAGATTGAAATATTAAACAGTTTCAAAGGAAGTATCTCTGGGGATCAGGTAGAGATGCATACACAATATCACCACATAAGTCATACAGCTATTTTACAAGTTTTCAATAGAGAAGGCTGCAGTTTATTTTCACTCTTTTTTTCCCAACATCCACTGTAACTGGAATCCTGTTTAATGACTCTGATAAAAACACCCTTTAAGATACCAAGCATCTCAGAATCATAGGAGTATTATTCAACCAAAGTTTGTAATAAAGACTTCCTCAATCTCTCTAGATATTCTAAGTCACTCAAACTAACATGAACTTATCAACTTCAGTAATAAGGATATGACCTTAGCTTCAATTTTTTTTTTTTTTGAAACCTAATAAATCCGTGCCAGGGAACCCCAACACTAAATAATTGAATCAATAATTCCATTTGGTAGGAACTCTGAGAGAAAAATCAATACAGCATATAAATCAAGCAGACTGCTAAAATGATTAGTTGATGTAAAGTAAAACATGAAATATGAAAAAGTTTAATTATGAATTATAAAAACCTTAATATCAGTCTGTACATTAGGTTACTGTAAGAACATAAACTCCCTAAGAGAGTTTCTTGAATGCAGAATTATGTGAAAGTGAGAGAACCAAAAATCATGACCTTTATCCAACTCCTATATTCTCATAGCAAATCCGTTCAGCATTATGATTCAGTTATTATGATCCCAACTCTTCCTACTTTAACATTTCAGTTTTTTCTTTCAAAACTCATGCAGAGAAACTTATTTAATTTTATTTATTTATTCAATTACATTTTAAAATATTTATCTGGTTGTTCAAAATGTCTTGCTGATGTTGGTAAATGCTTTTTAAATTCAGAAAAATTTGGAACAGAAAATTGCAATCTATCAGATGTAGTAAAGAATTTTATCCAAAACCATGATTTGTAAAATCTTAGATTATGTTTAATCTAAATCTTAGCTAATGTCAATCTTTAATGGCTCTCTACAAGCAGATTCATAAATGCAGTGGTACCATATATTGATAGCCTCCCACTAAGATACATGAATTCACCTGACCATCACTAAAAGGAATGGATTGCTGTAATCCTATTTGCTGGATTTTGTCTATCTCCTTGGCTCTACTGGGGGACAAAGTGGAGCATCTCAAAGGAGCTGGAAAGGTTGGCAAGACAATACAGAATACAATGTAAGCATTTTACCAAAGCACTGTGCCTTTGGTATGAACAAATGCAGCCATTTGCTTTCATCACAGAATTTTAATAACGAGATACTTTTCAGATTGCAAGTACTTGTGAAAATCTTGAACTTTCCTTTGAACCACAGAGTGATATTGCTTTGATCAATAATTGCTGTAAGCTTTTCTATTTTATATCAGTTTTGTTTTCCATTGTGTTTGATTGTTACTTTGCATAGATAAATGACTGTTGCCCCGGGATACTTTTGCAAATAAGCTGATAGTCTCAAAGGTTTTAATTATCCTAGTTAAATAGAAGTTACTACTACTCCTGCTACTTGATGGGAATTCTAATTAGTATCAACTCTGTTTTGTTTTTCCTTTTGTGATCGCATTTTAAAAATTAAGTTAAATTACGTTCTGTAAACGGCATCTTTATGATGTAGCTTGTTGACATTAAATCAGGAGCTCATTTAAAAAGTTTGCAGAAAAATTTTAGCTACCTAGCTAGTTAGTGTACCTCCTCCTGTGACCCAGCAGGTACCATTAAATGAGACAAATCTTCCAACACATAGGTGTACTTAATAAAGAATCACCATCAGTGTACTTTGCCACAGAGTAGCCATGACATTGTTTGGACTGTAGAGCTTACCCAGTTAAAAACATTTTCTTGACATTAGTTTTTCAGTTAGCAAAACAATACAAACAACAGCATATAGCAGTGTCACCTCATTTAAACCCTTGCTTATTATTCAGATGAGTAAAGGTGAGGAATTGTTAAACATACTTCGTAGTCATATCACTACAGCTGCATTTCCTGGTGTGCACTACTGCTCTGCACAGAATTGTTTTTGCATTTGAATATGATTTGAATTGCATGTGCCTTACTAAATATTAGTCATGCTGGTTAAATGAAGGGCCAGACTTCTGAATAACACAAACAACTCTCCAGTGGAAATAGCTCGTGTGTTGTAGGTATCTAGGTTACCATGTTAATGATAATTTTTTAAATCATTATGGCACATTCCTTATGCATACAAGTTTAAATGAAACCTGTTAGAAGCTTACTTTGATATACTTCAAAACACAGGCTAAAGAATGATGGATACCATAAAGAATTTAAGAACACATTTGTTCTTTGAGTTGCACTATTTTTCTTGTGCAACAGCCTGTTTTCCTGAAACAGAAGTAACTTGCACTTGGAAGGAATCTAGCCTCATCCTTAATAGAACACTAATAATGCAATACATCATATTTTATTAATCCTTCTGTTGTGAGTGTAATGCCGTAGGTGGCAGATAAGGTATATTTGTCACAGGAAAATGAGACTGCCTGCACTGGAAACACAGACTATTATTTTTGTTCTGGCTTTGCAATTACAATACAGAGATCGTGAAAGGTCTGCTTGGGCTACCCACCATTCAACAAATGATACTTGAGATTCCATCCTTCCTTAATATATGCTTTCTTTTCCTGTTATTTCTTATGTGCCACTGGCAAAGAACAGGCTGCAGAGCACTGCAGTCTGCTGGGCTGATCTGAAGCACAGCTCAAAACCTGATTTTTTCTAAATAGACGCAAAGAATCTGCATGGCAACAAGCAAATCACATGAATGATAATTCAGCAGCTGTAAATGGACTCTACACGAACAGCAACCCATTGCCTCCCATATAAGCTATGCCAGAAAAAAATTGGTTTGATGGTGAATGAATAACAACCCTCCAAATACAATGTAGTTTACAATTACTTGCTTCTATTTGTTTCAGAATATACAAAAAATAATACTTTAAATGGAGAGGGACTTCACTAATATTCGCTCTTATTTTCAACCTTTGGAATGCAGCATGTTGCTCACCGGGCATAAAGAGCACAAAGGATGTTTAAATCACTCCCTTAACAAAACAAGAAAATGGAAAATTTGTTTTCTCTTATTTGACTTGCTTACAACCAGATATCTCAGAGACAGGCCTCTTAATCCTGAGCCTACTACTGAGCCATTACAAACTACTGTGCAATCAAAAGATTGCATACTATCTCTTAGTTCATTTAGGCACTTACATTCTATTTTTATTTAATTAAAATTTGAGAAGTCAACTTACCTGACAAGTGAAAGCTATTGGGTCAGCCACTTTCTTTAAAATGGGTTCAATTTCCTCTAGTGCAGTATAGTACTCAATCTGTGCTGTCGTCTTAATAACTCCCCCACAGTAGACATTTACATATACAGGGCCAGCAGGAAAACCTTATAAAACACAAATCAGAATAGTAGCTGAAAATATTTTACAGTCCCAGACCAGAGATCTTGGGGAATGAGTAAAAGAACAGAGAGTATCACAGAAAAAAACACAGAGTTGATGAACTGACTGGATTTGCATTTCACAGATGATTCAGTGTAGTCAGATTTTTTATTCACATCTTTCAGTCTAACATCACAAAGGTGATAAAAGAAAATACATATCTGTAAATCTGTATAAAGCAAAGCTATTGTACTGCTTCACATTAGAAAGGAGAAGAAAACAGAATGCTTGAAATTTCCAAATGCCCTCTGAGAGACTGACGACCTATAATCAGCTCCCTTATGCCTACATGTTAAGGTAAAGTTCATTTATCACAAATAGTGCAATTGCTATTCATCTTATGAAACATTTTTCTTAATTGCAGTCAAGGTTCTCAAAATTGTATTTAAGCTAGGCTGCAGAAACTGCAGTGCAATTAATGCATTCCAATTTTTACCTTGTAAAAGCCAAGGAGAGAGGCACTGGTAGTCTGTTACTCAAGTATGACTCGCTCTGTGCATGCAGCACGACCCTACTTTACGAGCACATTTCCCAATCCATTAGTATTTGTTGTGCCAAGCATTCTGCTGGACCACACTAGCACAGTGTTCCTAAAATACTAACTCTGCCCATAAAATAGTGAAAAAAGGGACAATTCTGAAAACGAAGAAGAGTAATAAGGCCAGAGAAACTAGACTAATAGTACATCATGTTAAATCACTTAAATGGAAACTGCCCAAATGTGGGTTCAAAAAAAAAAACCAACAACAAAACACAACACTTCTCCTATAACATCAGATCAGGTGGACCTAAAAAAAGATACTTCCAAATTCCCACTTCTCCAAATTTTGAAACAGAAAGAATCATTAAACACAAATGATATAAGAAACATAATTAAACTTGGGCTATAGGTCTCTGCCAATATTTTCATATTTCACTTACTTTTCACATTTTATTTCTTTACCCACTACAGAAATCTTCTTGTGATCATCAGTGTTCTCACAAAAAAAAATAAAAATTGGAAGAATCTTTTAAGATCTGTGCATGAGGATTGCAGCTTTCGTTCTCTGAAATCCAGTTACAGATGAAAGTCTCCTGTTCATTACTTTCCAGTCAGGTTTCTATTAACAAACTCTCTGCACCATCACAGTGACAAAGAACTCTCAGGCCATATGTGGCCATTGCCTCAGGACAGTGTTCAGAAGGAAAATCACAGACCAATTAGGTTGGAAAAGACCTCCAAGATCATTGAATTCAACTTTGACTGACCACCAACCTGTCAACAAGACCATGGCACATGCGCCACATTCAGTCATTTGTTGAACACCTCCAGGGATGTGACTCCTCCATCTCCCTGAGCAGTCTGTTTCAGTGTTTAACAAACCTTTCTGTGAAGAAACTCCTCCTGATGTCCAACCTGAACCTCTTCTGGCACAGCTTGAGGCCATGTCCTCTCGCCTTGTCACTGGCTGTGTGGGAGAAGAGACCAAACCCCACCTGGCACAGCCTCCATTCAGGTAGGCTGTAGAGAGTGATAAACCTTTTCTCCAAGCTGAACAACCCCAGGTGCCTCAGCCACTGCTCACGTGAGTTATTCTCCATCCCCTTCCCCAGCTCCATTGTCCTTCTCTGGACACAATCCAGCAAATCAGTGTCTTTCTTAAAGCGTGGGGCCCAGACCTGGACACAGCACTCGACTGGTGCAAGTCTCACCAGTGCTGAGTCACAGAAATCATCAGGTCCCAGAATTACCAAAACAAAGCTCCGAGAAGCCACAGTGGAAGATTGTGGCCTATGTGTATGTCTTTCCTCCTATCTAAGGTTAAATTGCAATCATTTTAGAAAAAAAACATTATGCAAGTTCCTCTGAGAATTCACAGCATGCAGCCCAATAGCAAACGATACTCTGAATACATAGGTGAGAAATGTTTCAATTCTTAACTCACACCAAGAGTGGGGATAGGTGTGGCCCTTAAATCTCCACAGATCTTGTAAGAGAAACTGTTGTTAAATAGTTGAAACTGTTATCAACTAGTCAAGGATGGAGCAATAGAAAAAATCACAAGGAACTAGCAAAGACGAGCGATACAGAGAAAAGGCATGAATGTGAACTGAGAAAAGAAATTATTTCCTGCATCAGTAAGAATTACGGAGAAGAGTATAACCAGATTTACTGCATTAAATATAAAATGAAACATTTAGTAATAGAGTAATAAGAAAAGAATATTAGGCTTGCATTATATGGAAGTAATTTTGAAGAATGTTAATCTGTAACTAATCAATGACATTTTAAGACTGCCATCTGCCATTTAACCACAGAAAACCAATCTAATAGAACCTAGGTTCCCATAAATCACAAGGCCTTGTTTCTCTGCATTATTAAAAGTTACGTGTGCAAAACTCATGTACAGGAAACACCCACAAAATAGAAGAAAGGAAAATACTTATCAGAAAAAGCGAAGGGAGTTGAAACTTTTCAGTTTTTCTTGAAGGCAAAGAATACTTTTCTTACCTAGAGCTTTCACGTAATTGACCTTCTTGTTCCAAGAGGCTGTCTGCGTCCTAATTCGTTGATTATCTGCTATGAATTCAATTTCTAGAGTTTCTTCATCTATTTCATCTTTCAACAGAATAAATATTTCACCAGGGTTCTACAAAATTAAAATGTGTTCCCATTAGTCGTTCAGAAAATTATATTGGAAGTGTAACATTATATTGAAAGTGTATTGAAAGAAATTTCCTTTACCAACAGCTTCATGCAAAAAAATCATCCTACCAAAATATGATGGTATCTCACTGCTTCCTTTAGTATTTCACTTACATAAATGACACAAGTAATGCAGGATTTTAAATTCAGCTTACATAAGAGTATTTTAAAACAGTATTTTAAATGCATATGTAGGTGAATTGTTACATTTTCTAAGGCCCCTCTACTTTATAGTCTGGAAGAACAACATTAATCCTAATAAGAATAACCTAAAATACTTTAGACTCACTTAACCTCTTACAGTAGGGTGACAGCAAACAGAAGCAGCAGCTGATGTGAGACAATAGCCCTCCACCTCCTGAATCAGGGGAAAAACCACTCCTTTAGAACTGTACTGATCTCAACAATGAAATAATGTGTGTAAGTCATCTTTAAAAGACAGGCAGCAAACAAAATCTGTGACATTCCAGGTACACTGCAACCTCCTTACTTGACCATGGCCACTCACTTACATAAAGGAATGCAGTGCTGGATTTCGTACTTCCTCTGTTTATGCTGTCACATATTTCTCACAGCCACTCTGATTAAAAACACACGTGAACATTTATGTCCACTGCATACGCATGCAGATACATATAAATATTTCTGATTTAATTTAAACTCAGTCTAGGTCCATGCTCACACAAGCCCTGTGTAATTCATGGTATGGGCACATATGCACATATACATACACCCATCCCGGATTCTTGCCAAGACAAAGTCCGTATCTCTCAAGAAGTGCCTGATTACTTTCTCCCCCTAAAGCGTAAGGCCCACATGACAGTAATACTTCGACTCAAGCTGCTAAATAACTCTAATAGAGCTGTCTCCAAACTACTTTACTCATAAATCGTTTGACTGCAGTGTGGGTGCAACACAAAGACAAAATAAATCCCACTGCAGTCTTGATGCATTCTCATTTTGGTCCCTTGACAATTTTGGAAACAAAAAGCAGATATAGTGTGAATGAGACTGCAGCAGGAAGAGAAGAAGAACAATGACTGTTGTCCCAAAGATTTTAGAAGTCTTACCTCACATGATATTCTTCTTGGAAGCACCAATATCGACTGCTCATTAATTTCTAATCTTTCAGAAAGTACCTCTGTTTTAAAAGTGAGGTCTGTTTCTTCTGATGCTCCCCTGACATCTGACAAGTTAACATCAGAGATAGTTTGATGAACTGAAATAAATAATGTGAAATGAGAACATTGTTAATAATCCGAAATCAACAAAACATGGCAATGATGTGGTTTCCAATGTATTACTCATATGGCATTTGGAGTCACACTAAGGACAGCGCACACAAGACTTGGCAAAATTCCTTTAATATAAATGTGATGAGGTGTCCTCCTTTGATAAAGAGCTTGCCTCTGAAGTTTTGATCCTGCAGCCCTGATTTACATGAATAGGCTCTGCACACATGCTTTGTCTTCCTAAAACAAAAAGAGACGTAGCCTTTAGACTGAAATCGTTGGGAACAGCAAAGTCAGGGAGATCAGCCAGTTTTGTAGTCTGAGAACTCTCATGCACTAGGATAAAATGGGACTTTTACCACTCTTCCTTTCTCTATATGTAAACAAGCACATGCTATATGTTTACAACATCAACCCACCTGTCTACAGGGAGGGCTTACACGAGGGCAGTGATACCTGTAACATGGTACTATGACAGTGGGTACAGATTTCTTTGACACAGATTCCATAGTACTTGCCTGCCTTAATGGACTAAATGATGGATGGAAGGCATACATTTTTTTAACAGGATAATCTGTGTTTGGAAATGCTATGCCAGTTATACAGGTAGCTTGCAATCAGTTTCTTTTCTGTTCCTCTGCACCAGAAAAGATCCAAGAGCCTCTCATGAATATAGCGAATCCTTCACCACACAATTTTAATCATGAAACAGAACTGACAACTGCATCTGCAGAGCTCTGACTAAGCCTGTGTTTTAGCAAAGGTATCCTTTACCTGCTATGTCTCAGCTGTATCATTACTCCTCCTTTCCAGACACACTATTACCCTGTGAGAAACACTCCCGCCACCCATCTCAAAGGACTGCAGCAGCTCTTCATCATGGAGGATTACTCAGTACACTGCAGTCACCTAGTTAGGTTATTGATATCATTTCATACAGTTCACAGTTAAAAAATCTTGACTGGCTGATGAGACAATATCCTGAGAGACATCAACACTATCTTGTATTACTGTAAATTATGAAAGACCCACAGTCAATTACATTCAAGGATACAAAGAACTTCTGAGGCATATCTTTTCCTCTTAAATGGATATAGAATATTAAAGTACATTAGTGATGGGCAGAATACAGAACAGAAGCAATATGGCTTTGCTCAAAGAAGTACCACAGCCATTTTGAGTTTTTTTGAAGAGACTGAGGTACGCAAACTATACAGTGCTCCTAAGCGGCACAGAAACATTTCCAGTCAGTGTAGGTATTGGCAATTTACAATCAGTTTTCTCACTTCTTGCTTGCTTTTACTTCCTCCATATGCACCAGTTCATCTGATACAGAATGTTTCCTCTCCTTACCAATCCAGCCCTGCTTAAGGGCACAGATTTAATAAAATACCACTACAATAAGTGTGCCTGCTAAACGAAGTTATGCCATTGCATCCTATGTCTGATGTAGAATCTTTTTTATCCAAGGATATGCTTTGATCGGTAAGAGAGACCTCAGAAAAGGG
>VZRR01027745.1:201129-317994 GCA_013398015.1 Oreocharis arfaki | reverse complement strand
GGGGGGAAGTATCACTTGTCCATGGTTCCTTGAACATCTAAGTCAGGCAGGCTTGATGACCACCACTAGCTAGTAAAATCTGCCTAGCCTACTCTTGCTTATATTCTCATGCCTTTAAGGCAAAATAATTCTGAATTTAAGCAGTGAATTCAGCATAGATTGCTAAAATTTCAATGAACCTACATGTAGATATACTTTACTGAAGTAGCATTAATTCCATTTGCTTTAATTTACTTTAAAAATTAAATAGGCTACACTGAACAAAGGCTATTCTGATTCTGAATGAGAACCCACACATAGTTCAATGCAGTTTAAACAATCCAGCTCAGAATATAAGTACAATAATTTCTCTGATTATCACTGTGAAGACTAGACTTTATTTAGCACTGCCCTTCAGGAAAAGGAAGGCCTGAACTCTTGCTGAGGAAAACAGGATACTTTACAGCAGCCTTACAGTACCAAAAGAGGGCCTGCAAGAAACATGGAGAGGGACTTTCTACAAGGGCATGTAGGGACAGGACAAGGGGGAGTGGGGTCAAAGTCTAAGAGAGTGGGTTTAGATTAGATATATTAAGAAGAAATGCCTTGCAGTGAGGGTGGTGAGACACCGGCACAGGCTGCCCGGAGCAGCTGTGGATGCCCCATCCCTGGCAGTGTTCAAGGCCAGGTTGGATGGGGCTTTAAGCAACCTGGTCTAGTGGGAAGTGTCCACGCTTATGGCCAGGGGGTTAGATGGTCTTTAAGGTCCTGTCCAACTCAACCCTTCCTATGATTCTATGATATAAATATATGCCCACAGCATATATTCTGGGAATGTATTCACATTTCAAGTTACTCATAAATCTTACACTTATGTACATAGAATTCACTTCAGAAGATAACTCAGATGAGGTGCATGCTGCTTCTGAATTTTTTTTCCACCACTTTAGGCAAAGGATTCTCACAGACACAAGAAACATTTTGTTATCAGACTGACAAAATGAAAGGAATGAATAACAAATCTGGAAGGCACTGGATTCTCAGATGTCAGCCATCTGTCAGTAATTGTTCTTCAAGGATCATGTAGATGCATTCTAATCTATGTAAAGTTCATGACAACTTTATTTCTACAGTCTGCACTCTATTTATCAAAGATGAGAGCAGTCACTTTCACCTTTTAATGCCAATAATTCATCTACTGAGAACATTAATGCTATTGCTAACAAGTTGGTTTAAATTAGGATAACATTTTCCTCCCTGTTAATTATTGCATTTTAATATTTTTATTATGCCTAGTGACACCTAAATACCAGAACTTCAGCCCAGTCACTACTGTAATAGCACAGCTATCCCAATAATAGACAATTAAGAAAAGTAGCTCTTACATCAAAGACTTGGATATTTAAGAAGATTAGGGATTCCCCAGCTGACTCTGAAAGTGGCTTTCAATTTATTAGCTAAAAACCATCAAGCAAGACCTCTTTCATTAAATGTCAGGTCTACCTGACAATCAATGAACCCCGTACAACAGTCCAAGAACCACAGGGATCTATATTATCACTACAATACAGTCACCAAACTTTGGAGCCACCATCTCCAGCACTCAAATTCCTACGAGCAGTTGCACAAGATCTGTCCTAAAATATGGAACATAAAACAGCCCCATGAAATGTTACTTGCAACGCCGAACAAGCAATACACCAGAGATTAAGCAAGCCTTGGTTTGCTGGCATTAACTGGAACAAAGTAGCTGATAAAGGTATTAATACTACAGCAATGAGACTGTAGTAACACAAATGGAGCAAGGACAGACTATATTTGTTTAACGTAGGCAGAAGATGTTGACAGATGTTCTTTTGAACACTTAAATTTTGGTCATCTTCATTATTCATCCTCTTTATATTTTTGGTTTTAACCTGAAAGCAAGGAGCATGGCTAAGGAGCTCCACCAATTCATGAGGCATTCAGAAAAACTCAGAATTTACAACTGAGGGTAAAGATTATCTTACAAGAAACATAAAAGGAACAATACCATTATTCAGGAATATGTCAGAGAGAGGATTTATTAAAGGGTATTTATTGCTTGATGAATGTGTTCTTTTAATGTTTTATATAATGGTGACCTATTTGTGAGGTTTTTAAAATGTAGCAGTTACAATTAAAATAACTGATGAACAAAACCAGACCCTTTCTTGTAGGATCAAAGTATAAGAAATTATTAACTATATCTAATGATGCATAGACAACATTATGAGCCATAAGCTAAAAAGAAAGGAAAAATCTATTATAATCTTCCCTTGAGTAATCAGGGCAGTACTACTGGGAATCATCATCTATTAGGGAGGGTAATGCTTAATTTCCATCAGGTTACTTTTATTGGCTTACTTTTGACAAATATTTACTGCTGACAGTCACATCGAAAAGACTGATCTTAAATTTACATTCATTTTAAATAGTAAAATATAACACACACTTACTGTAACTTAATTGGGGACAGTGCTGATATTTTCAACTTCAATGTTCTCTCCTAATTCATGTAACTTCAATGCATCAACTTGGTATATTTTGCATAAGACCCTTTGGAACACATTATTGCTTTCAATTTAACATTTTGAACTAAATTCATGACATGGCTTTGAAACTGTATTCCTTTACATAAACTGAGAAATTTTAATAGAGCATCTCAAGTCTCCTGTGTATCGAACAACTAATGCTTCACCATGGCTTCTGAGCAACTCTCCTGCCACATCCAACTTCCCCCTCACCCCCAAATTCTAACCTTTCAAATATACTCTCTAGCTATCCTTACTGCAGCCTACATGAGAATTAGAAGTGTTTTCTGAGTTTGATTACTTGGTACTTGCTACACGTTTTGAGTCAACAATGTATGTGACAGATTTAGGGCATTAAAAATAGCAGAAAACAAACTTATGAAAGATTTATGTGTTTTCTGAGGCTACCCATGAAATGAATCTCTCAGCCAAAATTAAGCTAGTTTTACAAAAGCAAAATGCCTGCTAGCTTTACAAATTTCAGTTCTTCCTCAAGTTTTGCTAAAGCAATGCCAGCTGAAGAACTGAAACTGTGGTACCAAGGAGGCCCTCAATTAGCTCCAGATCACACATCATACGAGGGGATGAGAAATACGGGTAAATCAAGTCAGGCAAAGGGCAAGGAATGGGAAGGTAATTTAGCACGTGGCCACCTTGCCAACTGGAAGAAAAGCCAGGGTGTTCCAGTGTCAAAGATTAAAATGAAGAGGACTACAGCAGATCATTTAAGTGCAGGAGGCATCCCATGCAATAGTGTAGGCCCACTCTCCAGCACAACGTGAGGTAAAGGCAGAGGTGGTGCCACTGGGTTCAGTGAGGTATCACTGAAAAGGTTCCCATCTATAAGTGACTTCCTTGCAATACAGAAACCTGAAGTCAAACATGTATGTGAATGCCCAGCAGAAACATGGATTAAAGAAGAACCATACAGAAAAAACCAAAGTAACCTGCTGTAATGTGGGAAAAAAATCAGGAAAAAAAGACATATGCACATCATGATCTTCTTGCAATCCACCGTAAGTTTATTATAGACATTTATGAAAGATAATCTCATTCTGTAAGTGCTGTATGAGCTCAGCTGAGAGTGCACCAGAATGGGATTGAAAGGGAGCCTCTAACTGCACAAATTGCTCTATAAATTACCTGAGAAAGGCTGTGAGAAATAGAGAGGCAGATAACATCCACCACACTGGGCTTCCTTCAGTGGGCCTGTGTTCCTTGCATGAACATGGGATTTACTCATTCTTACCATAAGCACTTTCTAAGATATTATTTCAAAGCAAATCCCCTTTTCTGCTTTGCAGAAGTTTTCTTTAACTAACGGTGAGAGAAGGCTTAGGAATGGAAAAGGCTTCCAAAAATCACAGAAAATTATTAATACGTACTCAAACACAGAAATATTTAACTTCAGTTTCAATTTCTTTCATTTGTTTTCTATGAAAAATAAATTCCAAACCAAGATAAACATATTTATTAGTGAACAAGTTTTAAATAATGCTTCTCTCTATGTTGAACCAACTATCTTTTGCAAATACACTAACAGTTGTTTTTGTTTTTCTCAAAAGCATTCTCAGCCCCTGTTTCCCCTGCATGGTTGAGCTCTTCTGTCAGAAACAGCAGCTTTCTGTAAGCTGGCCTATTTTGCCCATGTCTCCAAAATATTTCTATTACTTTATTTATGGTATACAACTTTTCTTGCAAATAAGCATCAAACTGACAGTTCCTTTAAAAGCTATGAACAACAGTTTTTCCTTTTCTGAATACTATATATAAGTGAGGGTTTATGTCATCTTAGCAACTAATGGTGCTGCAATTTTCATTAATATCTATTTCTCTCCCATAACAGCAATCCCTGAAACCCCACAGATCTATTTTTTTCTGAGTTACTACATATATGTAGGCAAAGAGTGATTTACTGTGGAAGTACATGCCATCTGTTCTTTTATTATCAGGTATGTTTTTGTACACAACAATTTATCACCCTGACACAACTGTAGCCTAACGGAGTCATCATAAATGCATTTAAAGAGAATATGAAAGTCTTACTATGTGTAGCCTTTTTGAATCTGATACTAAAACCAAAAGATCTTGCCTCCAAGTAATCCCCCAAACTGCAAAATGCTATGTACCATGAGTTTATCAACAATCTTTGAGAAATAACTTGCATGAAAATGTAGGCATTTCTTTTTTATATACACTTCCATATGATTGTAACTATATAATCAGAGGCAATCTAAAGTTATAACAATTAACTAGTTCCTTATTGGAAAATACTTGACTTTGTCAGTGCTTTAGCTAGGATGGATGTATTTACATGCTTTATGGACCTACTTTTATCCTTTACTGCATATCAATTCATGTTACTGTTTTTTCTGCAATGAAATCCATGACTTTCAGCTTCACCAGCAGCACTAGGAAGATGACTACTGTGATGAGTTTTAGACACTCAGCAAGACTGTCCCAAAAAGTTTCTATTAGGCATACCGATTAGTTTGGAAAGAACAACTACCTGCCTGAGGTCATTTGGGTGCTGAGCAGAGCTGCTGATGGAGCCTAAGCCTGTTATTTCCAGTTTCTGCATTCTGCATACTTCCCCAGGGAGAAGCAAACTGAAGTCTGCCCCTCTGTGTGTACCAGAAGTTCTCAGTTATTGAACCCTAATGTTTTATTTAAGAGTCCTTCCATCCACTTCAGAGTTCCTGGAGTTCTACCACAGTAAGAACACTTCGGTGGTTTTGTTCCATTTCTCTGTGCTATCAGCACATGCACCTCTCACCTCTGTTTCAGTGAAGGATTTCAGTAAAGGATTACACAGCACTAAACACTGCCCAAAATCTGAGATGTGCTGCTGCAACTGAGACAGGCTATCCTCCTGCTAATGACTCAAAGTACCACTGAAGACAAAAGGACAGATAGCAGAGGCATCCAGGTTCTAAGAAGACCTCCAAGACTTGTTAGCCTGATAAAATGCTCCTGCAAATTCCACATTATTGCAGAGGGGCCAACTGCAGCTGCCTAGCAGCTCCTTTATCTCTAAATTACAATTCAAGCCTCCCATAACTGGGCTGGCTCACACTGCACACTGTGCTTGGACACAGAAGCGGCACACTGCTACATTTAGAAATACACACATATAAAAGAACACAGAAAAAAAGGCGTGTCTGAGAATCACAACATACTTCAGGGAGGCACAACATTCAAGCTGAATAGGTGTTTAACTTTTTATAGGTATCACCCTCAAGGAAAGAGGAAATTCCTCAAGGAATAAGTAGCCAAACTTTCTCCTCTTGGCCATGTTTGAAGTTATTCTTTTCATGAAGACTATTGCTTAGAGTCATCAAAAAAGGACATGGATGGAAGGTCATGAAGTTTAACATAACTGAAAAGTCCTTTAATAACTGCATTGAGAGAGGCTGGGGGAAGAGACACTGGCAGCTGGCATTCTCAGCCTTCACCCTACTCATTAATAATATCAAAATGTGTACTGACATAAGACAATGTACTCCATGTTACAGCATCCCTTAAATCAATCTGGTAACAGAAGCTAGCTTGGACTGCAGCAGGTCATTTACCAAAGAGAGTGTCTTAGTCTGAGGATGACAGCAGAACTTCAATACCTGCACAGGGCTCTTACCAATGTCTGGATTAAATTTATGATGCCGTTCTTGATCTGTACAGCTCTAAATTACATGGGACTTGTCTGTCTAAGAGACCACACGTCTCCCAGTGCCACGCTGCCCCAGCTGCTGTCAGCAGAAAGACTCACACCAGACACACTTGGTATTAAAGAAGGAAAAAAAACTGAGTTGTCAGCAGGACTGACTCACTGAGGACAGGCTGCTTTGCAATTTACTCCCACCTTTAGTTTGAAATAGCTAAAATCTATTGACCCTTAAAGCGGGCTAAAAGGTACACTGCTTTCTTGGGAACACAATCAAGAGTGATATTTTCAGACATCTGAAAACCATGCCTATTTTCCAACTCCTGATTATTTTCCTTTTGTTAGAGTTATGAATCGGAAGGTTATCTGAGGTCTTCATCTTTTAAGACAATGTCCTTTAATCCAACAGAATAGACACATTTTATTAAAACAGGACTTTAGATAGCATTATAGGAAAAGAAGAGCATAGCAGAGGTACTATTAAGAGCTCTTTTATCTGCAGAGGGTATGCCATTTATTTTGCTAAAAAATGCTGGCCTTTCTCCAGTTTTGTTTGGCAAAGGATACAGATACACATGTATGCACATACATCTTAGTTTGATGAGACCTCTGAGCAGGACCAAAACACATCTGCTGTTAAACCTAATTAGCAGACAGCTATCACCCTTTAAAATCACCTTTTGTGCTCCACTTGCCCGCCCCTAATTGCTTCAGTTAATTAGTGCTAGGATACAAACTTTAGTGGCAAATGTCAAAAAAGACAAAACTGTTTCACAGAAGGGGAATAGACTTTTCTGAAGCTGAGTATCACCTAATGGGTACCTAAATCTGAGTTTAGCTCTATTTTGCAGTTCCACAATAATATATCCATATTTTTTCTGTGGTGACAAGCCTGTATATCCAGTTCCCAGTACAACTGCTTCACTTTTCTACCTTAATAAAAATTATAAATAGTGATTCTTTGGGGAACAGAAAATCTCCTGAGGAAGCACAAGGGAACTTCTCAAAATATGGCTCCCTAGTAATTATAAGAAGTCCTCTCTTCTTACAGAGAAACCCAAAATAAAGTAAACACACACCAACATTCGTGAGTGGCTGAAGAGTTGATTTATTCTGTTATCACCTACAGGACTGAGTCCTCATATATTCATATTATGGTCATTAGCATTCCGCAACCGGATCTTTTCCCTCACTCAGCAGCAAATCAATTGTTTTCACATCTGCTTGTACCTCATATTCCCCCAAAGGATTTCAGTGATCATACTGTTTTTCCATTTTCCAATGTACTGTCTGACCTTTTCCCTCAAGGCCTTGCACAATTCACTTTAGTCAATCACTTCTTATTGATTGTTAGCGCCTGCTCATTCCCCATCTATCTTTGCTTTAATGAATATAGGGGTATTTTTCTAGTGATCTTATTTTTAATATGTCCTGTCATCCACTCACTGTTCTTTTCACCCTTGTTGCTCTAGATTTCTCATTTAGATTTATACTTCTGTTTTGTTCAACTTTCATTCCAGTCCAAGGTAAAATCCATCTTCTTTCAGCTTATCCTTTCTTTTGTGCAATGCTTGGATATACAGAAGAAACTTCAGCTTTCAGCATGCCACTTTCCACTTCAGACCTCACCTAAAGCACCATTCTTTTGGGAATTCATAGGCTTCTAGCAAAAACTCTTTCTTGGTTTATAATTTCTCTTGACACTTCTGTTCCGTGTCTTTCACACAATTTAGCACTGCATATACTTGCTTCATGTTAGGAAGAAGCAGAGAGAAGAGACAGTCCCTGAAAACACTTTTCCACCATTCATCCAGAGTCAAACCCTGTCTGCTTACCTGAAGATTCACCTGCTTTCTGGAGGGCACAAATACTGGCTAATCTGCAGCTGCCATCTTATGTTTCTTGGCTTTGTAAAGACTGACACACTGAATCTCAGAAATTCCAATCGTTTCACTTCTTGGGCTGCTTTTCCCTCCAAAGCTCTGCAGTGGTGTCAGATAACTGTTCCCTGTTGCATCACTACAGAAGGAATGTTGACCACACATTTCCTTACACTCATTTGGGAGTCATCCACAACCTCACATACAGGATACAATTACTGGGAATCCCTCATTTCTAACTGGCTCATTAACTCATCACAACAATGGAGAATCTCTTTGGCCCTCACAGCAATAACTAGATATCATTAACCAGCAAAGGCCACAGACAATCACTGCTATCAGGATGACTGCCAAAAGCTGACAGAACGGCTGTTCAGGAAACTTCTGCAAATATTTCGAGTGAAACTTTTGCTTTTAATGCAAGACTTTCTTAGCCAGAAAATCCCCAAATCAACCATTCAGCTGACAGTAAACTTGGACTTAAATCTGCTCTTCAACCAGCCATAGGAAAATCACCCCAAGGTAGCTTGGAGGACCACCTCCTCAATCCTTTCTTTTCTTGGGATTCTGTTTCCTCTAACCATTCTCTATTTTACTGTCTCATTTTTAGGACATAACACTCATGAATGAGAGAAACAGAGGTACCAGCTTATTCAGCCCCTGGACGATGAGCCGAAAAGCCTTCTCTATACCGACAAACTTCTTCAACGCACTGACAGCACAGGGGCACATTCAACTTCAAATGGCACTTTCAACACAGGACCAAAAGAGACATCCTTAGAAACCTTGACAATAGGTCTGTAGGGATAAACCAGTGCAGCTTTTACAGCAGCTTTCTGCCTGAGATCACACCATTACATCCAAGATGCCGAGAGACCCACAAAGAGACCCTTATCAGAACATGGATGGGGGTGGAATAGGAAAGAGAGCCACTAACCTTAGAGTCCAGCAGCACATAACTGCTATACAAGGAGTTCTGGAATAACTTACTCATCCCTTTCCATTGGTAAGTATGCTGGGGCTATTAAGCCAATTACTTTGCAACAGTGTCAACTCAGAAATAAAGTTCTCTAAGTAAGAACTGAGGACAGGAAACATGCTATGTAGCTCTTTACTAAAAGCAAGTTAAGATTTTGCCAATCTGTTACCCCTACTAAAACTCCTTACAAACTCTCACAACAATAAATAAACCAAAATGGCAAGTGCCAACAGTTGCTGAAGCTGTGATACAGGTCTTCTCCCAGCCACTGTCTGTCAGTGAATGATGCTGCAAATGTGATGTGAGTAGGACTGGTCTACATGAAATTTTAAATCAGCTCTATCTTACAAGCAAAACTCCTCATGATCGGAACAGGAATGGAAACTTTCCGTGTCTTCCTTTTTCTCTACACTGAAATCGGAGTACAAAAAACAACCCTGTTGTATCTCCTCCCCTTTTCACACTCCTCACAAGAATGCGTGAGTACGGACGTGTGGGTGGATGCTTGAGAAGAAGGCATGTTCCTCTACACAACTGTATGCTGTGGTAGGGTTGGTTTACTGCCTTTCATGTCTAACAAGATGTAAGAGAACAAATTTAATTTTCTGAAGAGTACTGGCTTTATTCTGTGAAATGAAAGGGGAATTCAACTCACCCTCTGCAAGAACTGCTTCATAGATGTAAGGCACAGGGTCTCCAGGATTTTCATCCTGTGGTTTATCTAGGAAAAAAATAAGAAAGAAGGTAATATCATCACACTGATTTCCACTTTTTTTAGATGAAAATATACATGTATTTTAAATGTAAGATAGAGCTATTTTAAAGCTATTGTTTTTCAGATAGAAAAAGAAAATCACAGAAGAAATCCAAGGGCTAGTACAGAGGAACAAGCCTAGAGAGATCTTTAGATGGAACTGTATTTATCCCTTTTCAGTAAACATCCCTTTGACTGATTTTTTTTCAATTTACTGCAGCTGGTAAGAAATGTGTACTTGAGGAAGAAGTTTCCCTGAAAGTCAATACAGCAAACAACGGGAGAGGAGTTGGGCATAGGAAAAGAGAATAGAACCGTGCAGTAGAGCGAGAAAATAAAATGGATACAGACATTGCAGTCTGGAAGACAAGACAACTGTTCAGTGCTCTGTTTGATAATGCAATAGATCTGGTTACAGAGAGTGTCATGGAATCAGAGAGTGGTTTGGGTTGGAAAGGACCTTAAGGAACACCTAGCTCCAAGCCCTTAGCCATGGGCAGAGACACCTTCCACTAGACCAGATTGCTCAAATCCCATCCAACCTGGCCTTGAACACTTCCAGGATGGGGCATCCACAGCTGCTCTGAGCAACCCATTCCAGTGCCTCACCATCCTCATTGTAAGAAATTTCTTCCTTATATCAAACCTAAACCTACTCTCTTCCAGTTCAAAGTCATTCCCCCTCGGCCTATCCCTGGAAACTTCTCTACTCTGGGCTGAACAGCCCCAGCTCTCTCAGCCTGTCTGCAGGAGAGGTGCTCCAGTACTCTGAGCATTTTCCTGGCCTCCTCTGGACTTGCTCAGACAGGTCCATGTTGTTCATACGCTGGGAGCTCTACTCTGGGCTGAACAGCCCCAGCTCTCTCAGCCACCAGAGCAGAGCAGAGGGGCAGAACCCCCTCCCTCGCCCTGCTGCCCACACTGCTTTGGATGCAGCCCAGGATGCAGCTGGCTTTCTGGGCTGCGAACGAACACACTGATCTTCTCGTCAACCAACACCTCTAAGTTCTGAGGGCTACATGCAATCCATTCTCCACCCAGCCTGTATTTGTGCTGGGGATTGCCCCAACATGTGCAGGACCTTGCACTTGGCCTTGCTGGCCTCCATGAGGTTTGCGTGGGCTCACCTCTTGACGCTGTCAAGGTCCCTCCAAACAGTATCCCTTCCCTCCAGGGTGCCGACTGCACCACACAGCTTGGTGTCAGCAGCAAATTTGCTACGGGTGCACTCAACGCCACCGACGAACACGTTAAATAATACCCAACAAAGAACCCCTGAATGGTCTGGCTGGAAGGGACCATTGTGGCTCACCGGGTCCAAACCTCCCTGCTCAAGCAGGGTCATCCTGAAACACATAGCACAGGATTGCATCCAGATAGCTCTTGAATATCTCCAGTGAGGAAGACTTCAGAACCCCTCTGGGTAATCTGTTCCAGCGCTCAGTCCAGGCAATAAAGAAGTTCTTCCTCACGTTTAGGGGGAACTTCAGTTTCTGCTTGTTGCCTCTTGTCCCACTGCTTGGCATTACTGAGCCTGGCCCCATTCCCTTGACACCCTCCCTTCAGACACTGATAGACATTGATGAGGTCCCTTCTCAGTTGTTTCCTCTCGAGGCCTAACTCTCTCAGCCTGTGCCCCCATAAGATATTGTATTAACATTTTCAGGACCAAGTTCTGGACTCACAGCCTTTTGAATAAGTACACAGAGACCCTACCAAGAGCAAAATCTGGTTCTGTTTTTCTAGTATGAACTTAAATAGGTGTTATACTTCATTTTTTTTCAGGGATAAGAGACAATTTCTTTAGTCTGGACTGCAAAACAACCCTTATTTTATCCCATTTTCAAAAAGATGGCACTAATTTAACAGAAATACATCATGGTGAAATTACAAACAGCAATTTTGTTACAACAACAGTTGTGTGCAAAAAAATATACAAGGGGTATCTTCACAGAGGTCTTCTCTAGATGCCTTCCAACGATAACTTTTCAGTAATTGTGACTGGTAACCACAGTGCAAGACTCAGTCAGACTCAATAATAGATTACATGAAGGACACACAAGACTACAGATTCACACATCCACTTTACAGCATTACCTGCAAAAATACTTGCTGGAAGTCTTAAATTATTTGACAGCTTTAGAAATAGCCTCACTACTGCAGTTAAATACTGACTGATGGCTGGGCCATAAACAATACATAAATTTGGATGATATCCATTTCAAACCTTGAAAGAGCAGACTAAAAATGATAAATTCATTTATTTATTTTAAAAATAAAACAATTATAAATTAAATAAAAGTAAAATCACAGTACCTTAAGTTAGTACATGCTGTTGCAATAATGCTTATGTTCTAGTCATCAGACTTTCAGTATTAACTAAACTTTTTATGAGTTTGTCCTAAATGCTGCTAAAAATGCTAAAAAACATTCTAAAAATCACGCAAAAAACTTTACGATGTCAGTGCACTCACTTCTCCAGGAGTAATAAGTTTTCATCCAATTAGTGTCAAAAACGAGAGGAAAAACCATCACCTACATGACACATACTTCAGAATCTAAGGGTACAGCTTACCATGACTAGCTACATAGAACATGAGCTGCTAAGAAACCCAACAAACTTCACAATTAACCCTAACAAGTAAAGTCTTCTCTGGATTTTTCAGAAATAAAGAGAAGAAATAGCAAAGAAGTCAAACAGTTTAAGTGGCACAGGATGATAGTCTCAACATCCCATCTGTGGTTGCCAGCTCCAGACAGTCACTTCAGTTTCTCTTCTGCTTTGAAAGAGCCAGAATCTCATGTCAGATGAAAGAAATTAGTGACACAAATGAGTTTTTTGTTGACAGTCATTACCAACGCCCATCACTGCACTGGCATCCCTTCTGTGTGGAATGGAGAAGCACGGCATCTCGGGAAGATGTATTACTCTGGTAATTTTAGCAGTCCCTGTAGAGCAGTTCAAAGACTCACTGGCAAAATGGAAATGAGAGCTATACTGCAGCACACATCAGCTAACAAAATGTCCCTTCTGCTCTTGTGCTTATGATACAGTCATACAGATTATTTTTGTTTTAATAAAAAAAAAAATTAATTGGCATTTGAGGTGCTCTGCAATAAGCAGATGACATCACTGCCTTAAAACACTAACAGCAGCATGCACTGTCTGAATGTCAATACATTGGGGAAGGAGTAAACAGAGGCACAACCATGTGGTCTCATTTATTGAAACCTCTCCGACAGTGAAAGAGGCCAGAATCACCCACCTGCTTGCCTCTATTTACTCAATCTTGCATATTCAGGGGAGAAATCTTCACAACCAGGACTTTAGGTCACACACACACAGACACACAATACTTAACATTCACAAACAAACAAGACCAAAAATTCTAGTCAGTTTATTCCTTCTTCAACACGGGTTCTTTTCAGCACTTTAGCTTAATTTTCTTGTAGGCTCCAAGCCAGTGTCAAAATTCAGGTGAAGCACTTGCCCACTGAAGCCAATGGTAAAGCTCCTGCTTAAATTAAGGAGTTTAGCTCATCAGCACAAGTCTTGCTCACAGCCTAAGAAAATCCATTGGCACTGGTTACTCGTATTTGAGTACCAATGTGAAGAGGATTTTACAGGAGAACAAGAAAAGCTGTGGGTTTAAAATGTGAAGCATTACTTCAGTATTCAATGCTATACCAAATTCCAATAACATTTATGCCACTGTACTAGAAATGAAACAGGAAACAGATACCATAAAAGTTATGGTAAAAATATAATTACTTCTGTCTCTTTTCTGTGGTCTGCACAACACTTGAAGTGGCCTGAAGATCTGCACGATTTAAGCCCTATTTTGACTCCCAGCCTGCTTTCCCTACATTTACTTATTAGAGAAAAAACACCGTATGCTGGTATCTCATCTGTCTACATCTATACCCTATTAGTTGCAAAAGTAGTTTTCTTAACATTACTCTTCTTGGTCATTAAAACTGTGCACAGATACATGGAATACCTTTTATATAAACAATCAGCATACTGCTGTTTCAGGTAAAAGTTACCTATTTGTTCTGAGAATCTCTCCTGGGTTGTCAAAGACTCTGGATACCATTTTCTAGTTGGGTTCTATTACTTTATGTACTGCTCACTTTTTAATACAATAGCAGATAATGACTGGATACATGCAGGTTCGATGAGCTGTTCTCAACTATCAAATTTTGTAGAAGTAAATTCTCTTCATATTTTGGCATTGAAAGAAAAAAAGGGATACTACTGCTTAGGGAAAAGGCTGGAAGTGGAAATGACAAGAGTTGCTTTTGTTGAGCTTTAAAAAATGAAACCTAATAAAACAGCAAGCAGACTAATGGGTACTTACGACTACTGAGCTGTACCAAGAAGTCCCACCAAAAAGCCTAACAAAAGTGTCAGCGCACTTTAGAAACAGTGTCACAGAAAATCACTTGTATTAGAGAAGACCTGTTCTCTTTTCCCATCATCTATCACGAGGACAACTACAGGAGAAATTGAGGACATTTAAAGATCTCAGTTAACTACCTGCAGATGCAAATATCTACCTGTATCTACAAATCAAGCATAAACACATGCTTGCTTGAATTTGAAGTTTTTCAGGACTAAATAGAAAAACGCCAGCTATGTTTAGTACCCCAGCATACTGAATTAATACACTGAAAATACGTCAACGTAATCTAAGAAAGGGATACACAGTTCAGCAGACCAAGGACAAATAACAGAAAGACACAGGAGAAGGAAAAGACAAATGCAAGCAAAATATATCTCCTGATTCTACTTTCAATAATGTTGGGAAAAGCTGATAAAGAAAAGTCAGAATTCTAGAGTCTCACTGGGTCATCTCAGATGTTATCACAGAACAATAAAATTTCTGAGTGTTCTCCTTTTTCCCTGTGAGTTATCTTTTTTACAGCAATAGGCACAGAATCCACAAAATTCAAAACCAACTCTGAAACTGAATGTGGCATTTTCAAAAAGAGAAATATTTTACAAACAAGTCCTGCAAAAGGAATCTTTTGACAACAGTAAAAATACTTGTGTTCCTATTCATGCAGAAGATGAACATAATAAAGTCTGTCAGCATCCTGGAAATATATGTCAGAAAGGCCAGTCTCAGAGTTCTCCCTTTACTCCTCCAAGAACACGTTCAAAGGTGTAACAGATAAAGCCCTGTCTCTTCCAAAGAGATGAAACCGGCACCCTCTGGTAGGTGAAATAATTGTGGGGGCACATAAAATCAGACTTCTTTTGCACTTTTTCCATCTCAGGTTTCAGGGATATTGCAAAGATAATAGCACCTAGGAGAGAAGAGACTTAGCTTGCCTATGAGCTTTCCTGAGTATGGGGAAACCTGTAGTGGAAGGGTGGTGACTTCTAGGACCTATGCTACGGCATTGTTAACATTCTCCAGGAGAATATTAAACTGTGAGATAACAACCTGATTCAGCATCCATCTTCAGCTGTTCTAACTACCTGCAGGCCACTCCTGAGCCCGGGCATCCATCAGTCCTAGGATCTTGACAGCCTGCTGTTCTAAGCGATTAACAGAATTTAATCGCAGCGGAAAACATGTGGTGGGGCCATTATAATTAAAACACATTATTAAATTTTTAGACTGGTAGAGTGACAGATCTTGTCACTACTGAGGAGACAAAAAGGTACAAATACTTGGAAGAACAAGTTAAGAGCAATGAACAGTTCAGGGGGAAAAAAAAGAACTGAAAACCATGAAGAATACACACAAAAGTGTTTTCATCACTATCTCTAAAAAGGTCAAAAATATAAGGGCCTAGGAATAAGCACTGAAAACAAAGGTGATTGAAGACAATGATCCATATGAAGAGAAATCGGAAATCTTGTGTGCCTGGTCCTGAAGGAAGGCAAAAAAAATATGCTCCAAAGGAAAAATAATCCTTGTATATACTCAACAACCCCTTAGCAAATAATTTTAAATACAAGGGAAAAATCTTTTTTCCCAGATGTGCAATCTGTCAAAATCCCTGTCACAGATATCACAAAGGCTAAGAGCTTAACAGGATTCTACAAAGAGTATAATAAATACAGACACCATTATCTTTAAGCAAAAGTAAATAATGATAAACGATGAACATTTTCATTCCTCAGAGCTTAAATCAACACTCAGATGAAAGCAAATCTCTTAGCTGGAACACTTTCACTGTACAACAGAGAGCAGAGCAGAGGTCTCCTATCAGGCACTGATCTAAGCTGGCCTGGCTGATGGTCAGGGCACGCCAGTACAGAAAAAACAGAGCCAGAGCCACGAGTGTGGAGGAGGGCTTACACCCTGAAGCACAAGGCATCATCGCCCCTTAAAGTCCTGGCTCTGGCTCAGCCCACTGAACGTGTCTGATCCCAGCCACAGCCTACGCACCCCCGGTAAAGATGCACTCGCTGAGACTGAGGCCTTCAACAAATATTCATTAATTCAGCTTTCCACTAATCTCTGAAATTGCTGATACTGATCACTGTCAAAGAAAAGATCATCTGAACACCTATTAAACATCTGGCATTACACTGTAAGTTAGGTCCCAAGGGCACAGGCAGTAAGTATTTCTGTGAATGCACAGACCTAAGCAAAGAACTGTCCTGTGTCTTCCAGGAAACTGTTTACTGTTGCAGGAAAATTTGCAATTTCCTGTGCATGTGTCAACTGGTAGTCTCTATAACTACAGCTACTTCCTATATACACACACACACACAGAGTATAGACCCACTGTTTTCACCCCATTAAAAAACTGCCAAGAAGCTGCAGTCGGAAGCTACATATTGGATGCAGTCAGGAATTGCAAACATTACCTCCTGAAACCAAAACAGACAACTGTAATGAGCCCAAAACTCATTCGGAGAGATATACTGAGGAAAAGGTTATTCTATACTGAAGAGAAGATGGCTGGGGAGGAGGAGTCTAAAATGCTTTTTTGAAAATGCTGATCTGATATAGGCAGACTGTTTGCAGACATATTCTGGGCGGGTATTAAAGCCCTATAGCATACTTAAGCTTACCTGCTAAGCCTAAGGCATCAGGGACATCCAGCTAGGTCACTCTGATTCAGCTGGCATCTCTCTACCCCAGTGTTCAGAAGGATATTCTTGGTTGTTTATGTGCATCCAGAACTAGGTTAAGCTCTGAGTAAAAATCCTGAACTGCAGGATGTCTTTCTCAAGCACAAGCTTCCAATAAAGAGGCACCTTGCATGCAACGAAGAGAGAAGCACAATATTCCCCTTGGTAGATAAAATCTTGGCTAAATAGCAAGAGCTGAGAGGGGGTAAGAGACCTAAAGACTACAAACAAGCAGTAGTATATTACCTGGTTGGATAATTCCTTTAACAACAGAAATATATTCCTCAGGTTTCTGATCAGTAGAAATCTCCTTGCTGCTTCCATCTAAAGTCAGCATCTCATAAAGGATCTCTGAATTCTCCACCCCACAAAGGAGAATTACCACGTTATCCGGAGGTTTTAGAACTTGTTCCAGAAAATAACTTCTCTTTTGATTCAGGCAGTTAAGAAGTCCACATGAGAGTATCAGGAGTTTACATTTATAAGACAGTAAACAGAGTAGCTCCTGGTGCTTGAAAGATGAATTCTCTAGATCGTAGAGTAAGATTCCTTCTTTATTAACTATGAGTCCAAAAAGAGATTTTAAATACAGAGCCCACTCTTCTGCTTCTTGTTCATATATCACGAGGATATCCTTTGTGTTTTCTAGAGAGAAGAAAACATTAAAAAAATATTTTCAAATGCATTTTGAATACATTGTAAATATCAGAAGTTGGATAATTTATCTCCCCCCTAAAAAAAACTTTAAGTGCTGAAGAAACTACCTTCAGCAGAAATCACAGCTCATCACCTTGTCAAGACAACCTTCTCCTTATTTCTAAGACCAAGGCACAAAGATCATCCACAGAAATACTGGAAATATTTATCAGGATATTATGCTTAGAATAATATTTCAGAAATATTGAAATTTCAATGTAGGAAGCAGAGCACATTCACACATTCTACGCACTCCTAGAGTCTTGAGAAATAGGCAATAGCATTAAAAATGGAACACTTAGGTTTTAATGACAGAAGTAAAGAACATATATTTGAACACATGAACATGATCCGACTTCATTAGAAAATGAATCGGTATGTTCAGGGTATTTTGTCAGCGTGGTGTTAGGATAGTCATTTGTGATCTTTCTTTACTGTCATTATTTTAAGAAAATTACTTGAGACGTGACAAAAATAAATCTAAACCTGTATTTTTTTAGTTCTCTTTCCCTTTAAGACGTAAAACATGATGCTAGCAAGACAACTAATACTCTTCCACAGCGTTATTAGGGTGACAGTTCGAGACAGAGGCAACAGGCACAAGCTGAAACACAGGAGGCTGCTTCTGAGCATCAGGAAATACTTCTTTTAGTGTGAGCACTGGCACAGGCTGTCTGGAGAGGGTGTGGAACCTGTATCCTTGGAGCTACTCAAAAGGTGCCTGGATATGGTCTGGGCTCTAGGTGTGCAAGAGAGCTTCCAGATGTCCCATCCAACCTCAGTCACTTTGGGGTTGTGTGAAACCATCAAAAACTGTGATTTGATGAGCAACAATACAATAACAATATACATCAAGCCAGGGCAGCTTAATAGCCCCAGAGTAGTTCACAATTACAGCCCTGTGGAGCAACAATGTGAAGCTGAGGAACAGATACAGCTGCTGCACTTTACCTGCACTGCGCTTCACGGTGTCTGTCTGGTGGCCAGGGACAGGCAGCCTGACTCACACCTGCCTGCAGTGCACCACAGCTTCTGTGAGTGCCTAAGCTGCTGCACAGCGAGGATCAGGAGATAGAGAAACAGGGGGTGTACACAGAGTTAAAATGTTTCTTGGGCACACAAAGGATGTGGACAGTGGGATACAGAGTGCAGATGTAGCTAAGGAGAATAAAAAACTTGTCAAGGATCCCACGTAAGTCCCTCTATAAAAGAAGAAACTGAACCCGTATCTCCAGTCCAGGATTAATGCTTTAATTATTGGACTTCCCTTCCTTTTAGAAGAAATTATTTCTACATTTTGTTCATTCATTCTTTACGCAGGAGATACTTGAAACAAAGTTTACCCAGCAAAGGCTGACTGAAACTTGTAGAATAGGGGCACTGTCATTTAGTCTCTCGAGTTCATTATATATCTACAAACTGCTTGGAGGGCAGTTGCAGTCTTTTCAAGATTTTTGAATGCTCACACTTTCACAAAGTTTTCAGTCACAGGAAATCATAAGGGGCCACACTCCACATGATGCAGGTGATGCTATTTCAAGATAACTAAACTCCTACCAGTACATTGCAGTTTATTTATTTAATATTTGTCAAAGTGTATCTGGAAAGTGACTACCCTACAGTAATCTGTGTACTTCCCATGGTAAAAACAGTCTGAAAGATACCTGTTTCCGATGAAATGCTGAAGGTTAAGAATAAGAAAAACAGCAGTGGATTTCTCATTTAACTCAGAAAAAATAGCTTGGTTTCTGCTGCTGGGATAAAAAAAATATACTTGCTGCAATGCTGTTTCCAGAATCTCATTTGATTTTCCTTATCACAGACAGATATGCACAAAGTAGAAACAAAAAACTATGAATTGCTGCACAGTTTCAAAAGAAGAAACTGTATTAACAGTGCTATAAAGCCGCAAGCTCTTTCAGTCTGACCACGCTGTTTCATATCACAGAAAATGGAATCACCAGGTACCTTCTATTTCCAGTGCCTAGTAACTAAAAGCACTGTAGTGGTTCTTTAAAGATATGGATATAAAGACAATACTTACACCATACGGAAAATTTAAGAATTCATTCTTTACACTTTTTTTGAATTTACTTAGTTCTAACTTCCAGCCATAACATAATTTCATACATTTCTGTAATTCTTAAGGAACATCTCTTCTTCTGCTCTCAGACATCTATCCCCTAAGGTCTTCAGATTCCCATGAAGTGACTCTTAGCCTTGCTTTCATTACAGTTCATAAACTGGGATTAATACTCTTCCCACTACAATAGAAGCATTGTCGAACTCTTCCTATGTTTTTCAGCACTTTTGTGAACTCTCCTGCTTTTTCAAAACACTTTTTGAGAAAACCAGAACTGCATACAGGGTAGGGGTTCCTTGATATAGTGTATGGGAAGAAAAAAATAACCTTGGATATGCACATGGGCTCATGAACAACGAATTCCATATTCACTGTTTAAGTTTAAAGGTCTCATTTTAAGCTCATGCTGAGCTGTGCTGCCTTCTGTTACGATGGACTTGGGTAAGGACATAACTAAGTGGAATTGCAGGGAGACATAAAAAAGCATATTTAAATTGAATGGGAAACACATTATTTTACAGCTTGACAGAATTTTGGTGTCCTGATTGTGCAGAAGAAGCATCTGCTGGTATCTTACACAGCACCCACTTGGCAAAGAGCCCAAGTTTCCTTCCCCTGCAGAAGGAGAGCACTGGTAAGGAATGCTGCACTACTGCACCTCATCCCTGTGCAGACCGGAGCAGGAAAGAAGTGCTGGAACCCATCATTCAGACACAGTTAAAGAGCTCCCTGTGTGCTGGACATGGAAGAGTAAGACCTTTCTCAAAGACCCAACATTATACAATGATTATAATAAAAATATACATAGGGTATAAGCTTCACCCCTGTGCAGATGGACAGCACAAGGCTTGAGTGCCCAAGAAATTCTAAAGGAAAAAGGGAGAAACGTGCATTGAAAGGAGAAAAGACGACATAAAGCAATTCCACTTCCATATGGAACATCTGCACCAGTCTGCAGCTTTGATCTTAGCTAAGCAGGAATGAGAAAGGAGTTTTACAATGTTTATTGAAGGCTCAACTGCATTTCTTCTCAAATATATTGATTTTTATATATGAGAAAGAGCTTTATTTGTGTAAGAAAGTGGAATGAAATATATCTAAAGCCACACTTGATGGAAGAAAGGCTCTGCAACACACATCTCATAAAGCTCTAATTCAATATGGTTGCCCTATTTAATTTGTCTTTTCTATCTCAGCACTGAGGGAAGAGCCATGCTGTTGAGCAAGAGTTTTCATACTGCAGTTTGGTGCAATATTTATTGAAGCAAGCAGCAAGTGCTATGAAGTTACCTATGGGAAACCAAGTGAGGGTATGTTTTGAATTATAAACACGCATTTTTTTTCTGACATTGATCTGCCTTCTATATTAAGAGTTAACTTCAATATTAAGCAGGAATGTAAGGCTTGCATCTTACTTCCTCCAAACGGTATCAGAAAGTGAAGTATTACTATTTTGAAATGCTTCCCTGACTTGAAATGTGGAATCAAAGTTTACCCTACAAATAGCTGTGATGTCCCCTATCAAAAATCTGCTCTATGTACTGGTAGCTTTTTCCTGTTATACTATTTTACTAAGATGTATACGCTTGAAGGCAGCTTATTTGAAAATCAAAGCCCACCAAAACTCTGCCTTCAGAACAGTATTATTTTAACCTGAAACAACAAACAACTCAAGTCTAGCTTTAATGCGACACTACCCAGTACTGAATATACAGTAACAATGCTTAACTTTTCAACCAGAGTTTTTTCCCCTTCATTATTTTCATCTCTTACTGAATAATTCTTTGAATTTACTGCACTTGGAATAAAATGTAAGTTGAGATTAATTTTGTTCCCTTGAAAGTTAATGTAATAGAAACTATCATATCCTGACAAAATTAAGCCATGCTTCATCTGCTCCTACTTGGAAACTGACTCAAAGGTAGAAATAAAATGCATTATTAGTTCAGCAATGAGAAACAGTAAGAGAATTTATGCAGTCATCCATAACCTGAAAGGGGTTTTCTGACAAGCAAAACTCTTCTCTAGTCACTGGTTTTGTGGTTGCCCAAGAAAGCACATCTCAGCCCAAGCATGCACATCACATGTCATCTAAAGGGCTCTTTGAAAAAATCTGCCAGATCCTAGAAGACTACTGTGACCAAGCAGGAATCAAGAACTTGTGTATATAGGGCAAAAGAACATGTCTTTTACAGCAAGAATTATACAGTAGGATATAGTATATAGTAGGAGAAGAGGGGTGTAAAAAAAGCAAGTATACCAGAGAACTAAAGGAAACCTCAAGAACTCTGCAATGCACCAAACACACCAGGAAGACAGAGGAAACAAATCAAAAATTGAGGGCTAGTAGCTGCTCTTTAACAGCTACCTCAGTTTATGAATCTTGCAATCTTGTAAAAGATAATTTTTGGGTGCTTAGAAATAATCAAGAAGCACTTGGTAACACTCATCTTTGAGAATAACACTGCACAGGTGCCAACTCATTCCCTGCCTTTTAAAGACCTTTTAGGTTTGTAGGGGTTTGTAAAGGCTTGTAGATGATGTGCTTTACTTCTAAATATCTTTCATCTGCATTTTACTACAGTTATTTCCAAAAATCCAGCACTAACATACTTCATTTGACTTAAATAGGGCTAATTACAATTAGGATAGTGTTTAAAAATTGGCTCTACACTCCCACTACCTTAGGATGCTTTGGTGGAAAAAAAGCGAGATTTGAACACCAACATTTACCCAAGTTTTAGTGAAAAGATGGATCACCATATTTCTCAGGGGTGTCCAGAGTCTTTTCCAGGAGCCTAACAATGGCATTCTCTGCTGTTCACTCAGCTGCCCATGAACTCCTATAACCACATACCAAGCCTGCCACAGTCAACCCTAACAAAAAAGGTAACGCAATTCTGTTTAAAATCCTCACCTCAATCCCATCAGCCTCTGACACCTGCGTGAAGAAAACACTCTCTCAAATTGTCCTCCACCACTGTGTTGAGAAAGGACAGGATCAACTGCTAGAGAAAGCATAAATATTTATCCCTTTTATTTCTTCCTGTCATAGATGTCCTCACTTGGGAAAGGGAAGGTTGTTTGATTTTTTTAAGATACCAGTCTTAAAACGAAAGACATTTGAGAAAGAAAAGTATGAACTCTGTCAGTATGCAATGAACTACTGTCCATCAGCAAAATTTGTTAAAATAAGTACAGTAGCTAAATATCTCAAAGGAGAAGTGGAAAGGCACAGAAGTTCTTGCTCACTTTCTCATAATATATTGATGAAAAATCTGGGCAACATAAGTGATATGGAATAACATCCATTGCATCTTTAATTCTTTTGTGAATAGCAGACTACACTCCAAGACTACTCCAAGACTCTCCAAGATCACCATGAGTATCTTTTCATGCTAAAAACTTACACAGAAAGAAGCAATATTTTTTTTCCAGGCAAGCAGTGCCAGGATAGGTCTATTCAAGACTTTACAAGATGACGGCACTTACCTACTTCACCCTGTAGATAAAATTGCAGATACAGTTAAGGGTCATGACACAATGACAAAAAACGGAGCATGAGAAATAAAAGGAAGCATACAATAACCCAGACTCCCATCTTTGCTCAGAGATTTTCAAAATTTTTCTTCTAATCTCAAGAAGATTCATTTCCATCTGGGCTGTATGCAGGAGGAGAATGACAAGCATACCTACTAGTTCAAATGAGACTTCAGAATATAAATTCTGAATCTAACATCTTTAGTCTCTTGGCCCCTTGGCAATCTTTTCACAAAGATTCAACCATTCATCTCTTCACATTGCTTGCCCTGATCACTAACAGTGATATGATAAAAACTGGAAAAAGTTTCACTAGCACTTCAAACAACCCTTGCAATCTAGCATTTGGAAACAGAATGAGAACATTTAATTCAGCACTAATGAGTGGCCTTAGCATAACAAACTGCCCCTGACCCATCCAGAAGGCATTGATTTTCCCAGTCAGCACACCTCACAGACATCCAGTAAATGTGTCTCAAAATGCAGCTCCAGCTCTTGGTTGCTGGAATTCTGCAAGTCAAATCCCCTGAAGCAAGCCAAAACGCATTCATCGCGGGAAGGACAGCAGAAAGCACTTTAGAACTACTTGCAGATAATGGAAAATGTTTTCAAGGCAGTTCATGTCGCTTCTGTGAGATGTTCCAGGAACGGAAATGAACATTATAAAAGCCACTTGTAAACTTCAGAGTGAAATCACAAAGTAGCGAAATTGCTGCAGCGCGGTGGCACACCTGTTTCAATTAAAGCAATTATCCTAAAACACAGGGCGTTCCTGCCCTCGCTGTATCAGCCAGCAGTGGCTGCACTTCTATTCTCAAATGCCTATTTAACTAGCATGTAATAAGAACATTTTCATCGTTTATGTACCTTCTGTTGCTAATTGCTAAATTGTATGTGAAAACAAATACTTGTTCTGTCTGTATAAAATCAAGCCTCATGTCTTCATCCTTCTTCTTACTAAGCCTAGTGAGGTCTGGAGAGGGCAAAATTAGGTTCTAGAGAGTAACATTTTTTATACAAATGGGATCAGTTTAGGCTTGATCTAGTTGGTTTTCCACGTAACGAAATTCCACTGATCTTCCCTAAAGTAACAATGGGAACACAGAACCAAATAAATTCCTGGGGTACTGTTCCACAGCATGGACTTGGCACAGGTAGACCAGAAACCTGACTATCAAACATGACAAAGCTAACATCATGCTCAAAAAGCTGTTTCTCATGAAGTTTATACGGCCTTATCTCCCAGTTTAGGCCTTCCTCTCTGATCTGTCCTATGAATCCTTACAGCTGAACACCTACTGACAGACAGGTGCTCTTGTTTCTAACGACCAAGGCTAAACACAAACATGGGATATAGAGGTCAGAACTCATTTCTCTGTTTCAAATTAGACCTCCTCCTTTATCACAATTGCAATGAGGCAAAATTTCATGTCGTTACAGTCACCTCCTTGAGAGCAAATCGCACCTTCAGTAGATTTTAGCACAAAACAAGCAGGTAATTCAGAAATGCTTTAGACATGAACAATCATGAAGAGAAAAATATACCATAATGACAGCATGAAGAGCTGGAGTAATATACTACCTTTTTTATGATTACTGTGGAACAAGTCTTTCAGGTCACATCAAAACCTGAACAAGTCTTTAAAGTCACAGGAAAACCCGAGCAAGCTGTATCAAGTTTGCATTAACAGATGCTATTGCTGGAAGGAACAACCACCACCTGAAAATTCTCCTTACACTCCTTATATGTCTCTCTCTACACATATAAAACCATATAACTATGGTTTTATAAACATGAAATATTAAAAAAAAAAAAAATTTTCAAAATGTCCTGTTAGGGTAGACCAAATTGTCCTTTTTTTTCTTTTTTTTTAAACTGACAGTGTTCCTGTTATCAGGATCTCTTTAGATGTCCCCATCCTGACCTAGTGCAAGCAATTTTGGATTTACTATCCCATTGAAACTCTGCTCATTTAAATTCAACTTCTTTGCTTTTTCTTTAGCCTTCTCTTGCTTTTTTCCTTTTTCCCCTTTGATTCCATTGTTACTTCAGTTTCTCACAAATTCTTAACTTTAATTTCCTTAAAATAAGAAGCAAAGAATGGAATACACATTCTGCAGATATTATTTAGGGACAACATTCTCATTAAATTCAGTACATTCACCTCTATCACAAGAGAATATATCTCAGAAAATAGTGCTTCTACAACAAAACAAAAACCAATGATCTTGCAAAGCAATAACATTTTGGGTAAGTTGCTGTGATTCCAACTGCTCTGGTCTGGGAAGGTCACACCGTAGCACTGATGCACAAAAGAAGAAAAGTGTCTTGCACATTAAGTAGTCTAATTTGTACACCAGGGACTTGGCAGACACTGATCACCAGGCAACGTTTATCAACAAGTACCACCACTTATTGCAATTTATGCTCAGAGATTTCTGTGTTCCCTGCACTTGTAATGTGATCAAATACACTGAATTAACCATAGATGACATCTCAACAATTCCTAAACTACAGACTACCATTGACACTAGAAATCCATAAAATCTGGTAGAACTCTCTTAGAGCAGACATAGAATGGTTTGGGTTGCAAGGACCCTTTAGGACCATCACATTTTTACCCCCTGCCATGGTCAGGGACACCTTCCACTAGACCAGGTTGTTCAGAGCCCCATCCAACCTGGCCTTGAACGATTCCCTTTACAGGGCATCAAGAGCTTCTCTGGGCAACCTGTTCCAGTGTATCTTCTACACTTCTTAGGTTTCTAAACCTACTGCTTCTTTGCCACAAGTCAGCAGAGTACTGAGGGAGGGCTTCTGAGATGCCAAAAATCAGCTGGCTTGATCTTCTCCTGCTTTTGCAGGCTGATTTTAAATCCATTTTTTTAATGCATCTCATTTGCTTGAGCATTCATCCAGAAATTTAAGCAAATGTGAGAAGCAGTTTCTGTTTGATGTATAACATGTCGAAGTTATGAGGCTGTAGAAGAAATTGTCCTCCAGTTTCATCTCATTTCTTTCCTCCCTTTTTGACAAATACGTGACAGTCACTAAAAGACCCCCAAACACTAACAACAAAACAACCCAAGACAAGTCTCTCATCAGTGTTGGACAACGACTTTATATTTTTGTTTTGACCTTTTTAATAGCATTCATGCTAATGTTGCACACAGAAGGAAGTAAACGAAGTAGAAAATCATTGCATAAATGTGCAGCTTCATAAAATGAATAATGACAAGCTAAATAAAACACTCAGGAACAACCTCAGTTGTATTTGACTTCTCTATATTGAACCACCCATGCTTCCTCTCTACTGCCTTAAGACAAAGATTCTACAGACAACCTGTGTAACACACTACTTTTATTTCTGTCCATCAGATAAAAAAACCAACTAATTTAAACGAATGCCAACCTGCCTTCACGAATTCAACCACAGGCCTGCAAATCATGCCCAAACACCACTACAGCTTGCATGAGATTCAAAAGACATTTTTCCAATAAGATACCTCCTCAGTATAAGCTTAACACATGCAGTTATCCTTCCCCCCTGCAACATAAATTCCCAGAATTATTACTGGTCCTAAAATAAGAACAAATTGGAGAGTTACCTGGGCAACAATTCCGCGCCCTCCTCTAGTGGGGAGCCCTCACAGAAAGATTTTGTGTAACTACTACTGCTTTAGGCCACGTGGGATCCTTCCTGGAAATAAACCAATTCTGTATGTTCAGGTTGTTGCAAACAGACTTGCCATACAATACACACATACCTGCCATACATTGCTGTTGCTGTGGTACAGCCTCACTGTGGGATAGAGACAGGGAAACTACGCCTACAGAATAATGTCCTCTAGAAGAAAAGTATATCTCTAGTATCTCTACCTTTTCAAGCACACTATCCTCCATTTCTAGTTAGAAAGGTACAGAGAAGAAAGTGAAAACAAATCTTTCCTGAATGATTTTTGAGACCAAACTAAACCTTACCTCACTACAGTCAGAGACCCAGTGTAGTTCAAATACAGTAAAACTCAGAAGCTTGAGGTGGACAGGCCAGGACCAAAGAGCTATGAAGCATCTTGCTTTTTACATCAAATCCGTTGTTGTTTGACCAAATCTATATAACTAAATTTTTACTTTCCTCTTGAACATTCAGAAAAAGAAAAACCTTAAAAGAAAACAGGCTAATGCTGTCATAGGTCTGTCACCATCATCATTGTACTTGTATTTTATTACTGTCTAATGTAAGACTCCCCAAGATCCCACAGTTTAACACGCTACTGAGTGCCAGCTGCTCAGCAATAACTGCTCGCACATTTGGTAAAGGCATGAAACACAACGTGCAGTTTTAATTTTCCTCCTCTGGAGTTTATTATGCCCACGTTCCATTTTCCATTTACTGCAGATTAGTGTTATAACTGCACAAACATCTTAAATCTTCAGAATCACACCTCATGTGCACTGCCTGCAAAGGCCATAGGACCAGACTTGAGCAAGTCCAAAATAAACCCTCTTCAATGCACCCTGCACGGCTCTCAGGCCCTACTGCTGACCTCTGCACATCCTGTTTAGCAGGGAACATTGCCTACCAATGTGGAAGTAGCCTTGCAGCATTAGGAAACTAAGTCTTTAGAGTGCTCCCTGACCACAACCACTTAGTGCTAAAATACACTAACATGAGCATGAAGCTGAGCTCCCACTCTCTCGGGCACACTTGTACCAAAGCAGGTGCCTCAAGAGAAACTTTTGAACACAGCCACTTTTACCAAATCTATAGCTGGTACAGACTGCAATGCCATATGCTCCTGTAGTGTTCAGTGCACTTACAGGTACCTGGCCTGTAAGGTACCACAACAATCAGGACCACAACAAAATGAAACATTTCTTAAATTAAATTATTATTATGATATCAAAATCCAGTGGTCCAGATTTTAGCAATATACCAAGAAGAGAAATATCCACAAACAAAACAACATGTTCAAGAGTCAGTTTCAAAAAACAACAGCTGCTTAAACCTCTTGAGAGACTTCTCATCATTCTGCTCTTGCAGTAAGAAATAAAACCTAGAGAAATAGAGGAACTTAAGTTTGGAAACACTCCTCTAAACATTACTAATTTAATAAAGACTTAGATTCTGAACTATCATTTAACCAGTACTGGATTGGTTTTTTGTTACACAAGAATGTGAAAACTTTTTCACATATTAAGCAAAGCAGATTGTTTAGGGGAGAGCATGTACATTTGGAAATCCAAATGTTGCAATGCTCATCTGTGACATAATTGTGGTGAGAAAAATAAAATAGTAGATTTGACTTTTATAGTATTTTAAGTATTTTAAGTTAATGCTCAACCTTTGATTTCTGATAAAAAGGACTAGCTTTTCACAGAAGTCTCCAAAGTGTTACATCCAATGAATGAGTTGCCACAGTTTGAAAGGACAGTTCTGCCTTTTAATGATGCTATTTAAGGCATGGTTGTGTTCACAATGAATTCTATTCATTATTACACATGCCATTCCAAATGTGCATGGACTTAACAGCATGTGGGAGTACAAAAACTATGGTATACATTATATACTTGCAAGCTAAGATATAGAAACATGGCTTGCCATTTTAATGAATTCTGTAAGCATCAACGTTGAAATACAGGCTGTAAGTCTGCCAGTGAAACATAGCTGTTTTCAAACTCTCTTAGAAAACCAACTGACAATAGCTTGGCAAGAACACTAGCAGAAAATCAAAATGAAACTATCCTGAACGTTCCCTTTAAGCAGAAAATTCTTCTGTTTCCAAGTTGCTAAATGTAGGCACTGGCCTAAACTGTCACTGGAAATACATTTTCCATAATTCAGTCATTACAGACTGTTTCATTCAAGGCCAAATTAGATTTAGCCTCCTCTAAAGTAGCTAGTCTTGAACAGGGAACAGAATTGATACGGGAGAGAAATGCATTTGAAAGTTTTCATGATAAGATTACTGTGTTACAAAACCAGAATGCATGTATAAGAACCTTAAAAGTTTTGATTAAAAACACTGGCAAAATTTCCTTTGATAGTGCACAGCAACAAGGCTTCGTTGATTAAATAGAGCTATTCTGAGACACACTAGGCTGGGGAATTAGCTTTCCAGGTTTTCAGGTAGGAAGTCTACAGCAACCGGAGACTCAGTGAAGTATCTACTAATAGACATCTCAGGGGAGTGGAGGAAAAAAGGTATATTGAGTTTTGTGCATTTTTATTAGATTTTCCAGATACTACAGAACATCCTTTCCAAGTAAGACCACTTCTGTAATTTGATTAAATCTTCATAAAGTTTTCTCACAATAATCAGCCTACCTTTAAAAAATACTTTTAAAAATATTCCGATTAATTTGAAATGCAAATTACCTTTAGATCCTAAAAGTAAGATTAAGCTGCTAGAGTTTACTTTCTGGGCAGAGCTAGAATCATTTAGACACCCATAAAGATGTTGTGGTCTATCTGGCTTACTTGAAGGCCTCGCTTTTGTCAGGAAAATCCACAAATGCCAGAGGTTTATGTCCAAAAGAGAGACAGAGGAGTCCTGGAACTTTATTTGAGCAAAGAGAGAGTCCACTGGGGAACACACCCGTGGGGTTTTCTCTCTCTTGAGGTTTCGGAGGCCGCAGCCTCCCTTTATCCCAAACTCCCGGCCGCATGCTGCCCTCTTCCTTTCCGCATTGCGGAGGTACAGGGAAGGTACAGCCTTCCCGAACCGCCTACCACACATCCCCCCCTTGAACCTACTATTTTACCCCAAAGTTCAGAAGTTCAGGCTTGTGCAAATCCTTGTCTGTTTCAGGAGCCAAGCTGTCTGGGCTCTGCAACAAACCCGCTGCCCAAAGGTAGCAGAGACATTAAGATCCATTTCAAAGATGTCAACACCCATCAAATTGTTTGTGAAGACATTAGCTTTCCTCTCATTTTGACGTAAACTTGAACTGAGACTATAACTCACAAGGATTGTTTATTTCAGTTCCCTCAAAGAAAAGGCATTTGAAAAATAATGATCAAATAGTCATATGCTCCTCTAAACTGAGTTTATGACGGGAACGAGTCGCTCTAGGTAGACACAGTCGGCTCGTACAACGTGACATGCACTAGCCACCTCCTTGGGAGTTTTTACACCAGCTCAAGCACACACTCCTGGCCAGCACTACACACTTCAGTCACAACTGAATTACAGGAATGCTACTGCAAACATTGCAAAAAAATCTTAGTAACAAAATTCCTTAGGAAAATCACTTCTTCTTGAAGGGGTTTAGACTGAATACTGCACATTTACCAGTTTCCCACTGTATTTCATATATTTGAAGGGAAGCTAATCAAACTCAGAAGATATCTGGTTTCTGCTGTCCATATGGTTTTGTTAATTTAAGAAATTTATTTCTGTCACCCATGCATATTATAATTTTAAAAAGAGCAAGTGTCCAAGCCTTTTCAATCACAAATTTTAATAAATCAGAGGAACACCACACTTGTGGCTTCTGATTAAAGTACTGCTTGTTTTCATCTAGTGCTCGCTGTCATATTAGCATTTAACTGCTTTAAAGCCTGTTCTGTATTTAGCCTTTCATTTTTAGAGAGGACACAGCACTACTTAACATGAGGGCTTTTATTTTCAGTCTTCAAATGACTAAAAATTGTCCTTGTTCAATTCATTCCAGGCATACCATAATTTTTTCCTTTCAGATATTTAAACTGTAAATGTTTCACAAATAAATGAAAATTATGAAAAACAGAAGGGTACACTGTATGAAAATATGTTTAGCATATATTACCTTATTTCTTAAAATTTTAATTCATAAATATCATTCTAGTCATTGTTCCTTTTTTCCCAAAGCTTCTAGAATTTCTGACATTTTCCAATAGAAAACAAATGCTTACTATTTCAATTGTACTTCTAATCTGATACATAAAAAAAACCCCAAAAAAACAAACCGAAACAAACCAAACATCACTTTTTACTGACTAGAGTAAACAAACTGGAATTATTTATTCTTCATGACTTAACACTCACCCTGTAGAGAGAACAACTAAAAAAACATTTAATATTTCTTTTCATGTTTGGGTTTTGTTTTTTTCTTTTTAACTGGAAACAAGTATAACAATAAATAGTAAGTGAAAATACCATCACTACATTACATTTTGACAGGAAAACAGATCACTTTGAGAGACACTGCACATGAATGTCCCCATGTGGATGTGGATTCCCTACTGAGGAACGTGGAGGATAAAGCACATTTAGGCATGAATTGAACTGTATGTGACACGGTCTCAGTCAGGTTTGGGAACAGGGGGTTGTTTATCTTTTAATCTGACACTATTTCTTGCAAGAAAACTCTTTTAGGCATGTCTAGAGCAGGGGATCTAGGATCAGGTGTTAGCTCTCAGATGCAGCTACTCTATTGGGTTGCACCTTAACTTGGTGTCAGGGCAAAACTCGGACACCCAGGAAAGTCTCTCTTCTGATGCTGGTTTCCAGAGAAAGGAAATCCAGGGATGCAGGGCTGGACAGAAGCTGTGGTACGCTCCAGCAGAAAGATCAGACACAGCCACACATTTTTTTCAGCTATGAAAACCTACAAGATTCAGCAACTCACTTGAAGTAAGTTTACCAGTAGGTACAGAGAAAAAAAACTGTGAAACTTGACAAAGGTACTGCATAAGCTACACAGTCTTACATGAATTCTCTATTTTTAAACAGAGGCAACAGGAGTTACGAAAATTCACATTTCCTTTTCTAAAGAACATCCTTAGGTATATAAATATATACTTTCACAAACTAAAGCACATCACACCACACGGAAAGGAAATATTTAAAATGCCAACAGATCACCAATAAATTTTACCAATTTTTCAAATTTTTTTTGGCTTGCTTTTCTTTTTTGATTTCTAGGTTTTACTGTTGTAGATACCAATAATAACAACGAAATATTGCACAATGAATCTGGACTTAATATAAACATACATCTCAACTGTAGAAATAAAAAATCATGGGATAGTACATAAGACAGCTGGATATGCTAGAGAGCATTTCCAATAAAAACCCAGTACCCCTAGCATGCTTTGAGGAACCCACTACGGCACTGACCATGGGAAACATGGAACATACGCTTGTAAAAACATCTCCAAACTCATCCTATAAGAACTTCTCTGGACAGGAAAGCTAAACCCTGCATTGCACATTGCAAACCACCACTATGCCCAAATTCTGCACAGGTGCTCAGAAAGACTGCAAAAAAAAAGGTGAATAGGCTTTGAAATTAGTTTTGTTCCCAGTTAAAAACAAGGGAGAGGGTGGTTTGCTTTTGTCTTCTAATCACAATATATATTACTGTGTACTTCAGAGTTTGAATGCTCCGGAATCAATGCCCAGATGGTACACTAGTAAAACTAGTAAAACACTGCTTTCTGATGAAAGTAGTAACTGAATATCACTGAATACTGATATTCCAAATAGGCTACACTCAGGCAGTAACTGCAGCTCCTAGAGATATGTTGAGAGTTCTCATTTAGCACAGAAATGATTTCAAGATACTACTAAGAGGAACTGTACTTACTGTTGTAAGTTTGTTTTTAAGAGTATGTAGTACTCGGCAATAAAGAAGACTCATTAGTTGGCAACTGGTCATACAAAAATGACTGCTTGCCACCCATGAAGCAGTGAACCTTAGCCACAGACTGCAGCTATTTATAATCATCTGTGTAAAGTTTCAAGTCCTTTCCAGCTGTTAAGCATGTGATCTGAATGCAAACGTGTGCTTTCCAAACTCAGCTGTACCTCTGCTTGAACTGTCTCAATGTCAAACATGTGTAAGACTCTTCTTACCTAACTGCACACAAAAACTCACAGAAACATTGAAAAACAAAGAAATGATGAGGCTGGTAAGATCAATTTGCTTTAACTGTCAGGTCTGTGATAGCATAAATTATACACTGTGGCTTAATACAAAGCTTTGCTTTCTTACAATGCAGGGAGCCAATAAACACTAAATGAACATCAATAGCATTACATGAAATAGATCCCAGTTTAAAATTTAAATCTTGGTATTTGTGACTCCCTTCCTATCTTCACAGTCATTTCAAAAAATATTTTAAATACCAATCTGAACTTATTACTTTTGTTTACATTCAATAAAACCTAGGTTGTTTGTTTTTTTTAATCACAGTTCACGTTGCAATAGTCTGATTTTGATTTATACAAAAGGTCAGGACAACTTTATTTCTTTAACAATAGCCAGAAATCACTGGACCTCCCATGGGGATATAATTACATCACAAGCTATTGCTGCTGTTTACATTGGGGCGCTTAAGCTTATTAGAGGAGATAAAAACCTTCCTTATTGCCTACATGCAAATAAAGGAGTATATTAGCTAATCAAATGCTCAAAGACCAATTTCAAGAGATATATAGACAGGGAAAGAGTCACACTGTGGGGTTTGAGCTCCTGGACACAAATGTTCTTCTTTTAAGAAACTGAGATCACTGCTTTCTAACACCTTTATCATGACATCAGGGATATCAGCGATACCATTTTTAAAATGTGGGTGGTCAATTGCTTCTATGCAAACTTCAGTAACTGCTGCTTGCAACAGAGGGGAGATGGGAGAAGATTAGCCTAAAGAACACAGCTAGGTAGGATCAACTTTTGAATCTGAATGAGCATCTCAACACTTCCGAAGACAAATGATAGCTTTCAGGTACTTCAGTTCTCAGAAAGACTGCACTCAAATTACTAATACATTATTAATAATGTGAATATTACTTAATATTGAATATTAATATTAAGATTTGTATTATGATTTTATTACTGAATCTTCTTCAAAACTCCACCACTAGACCTCTTGCATTTTGAATCAAATAATTTTCTGAGATATCTTTTTTCCTTAAAAGTGAAGAAAGCCAAAAAATTATTGACTACTAAAAATTCAAGCACTCCCTAATTCGTGAGAAAAGCAAGAATCAAATATTACTTGTGTCTAATCACTGTCTAGATTCCCTCCCAGAACATCTCTTACATAAACATTGACCCAGAAACAGTTGGAGACACAGAAATGTACATTGTGTAAATAAAGGGCACAAAATGAAAGATCTCAATAATTACCTTCCTGGGTGTGGAGAGGAGTGATAACTCCAACACAGCATAGCAATGAAGTTACCCTGTCAGTGCCTCCTGTCTCAAGTGAAGGCAGATGTCATCAAAGATCATGCATTACAAATGTTTTATCTCTACCAGCTACAGCATCTTTAATGGAATTTAAAGAAGTTCATCTAGGTTAGGGTCTTCTACAGAGTACTGACAAGTTACAAGCCTGCCTCTCCCACCAAGTATCCCAAACAGCTTTCAGATTTGAGCTAAACTCGCCTTGGGCAATCCACCTAAAGCAACCTCAGTACCTGACAGATACTGTTCCATCAGCACAAAACAGACCTCTACACACTGTGGAAAGAAAGCTTTGATGCTGTGGCAAAACTGCAGGAGAGAGGTCTGTGCGTGTAGGTCGTAGGTGGATGAGGCTTAGGCAGAGCAATGCATGAAAAATGACAGAGGCAAATGATGACAGAGTAGAAGGCCAGCAGATCCTCTCTGCTGGCTGAGCCTACTGTTACTTGTTCCCCTGCCAATGTGTGGAACTGGCTGCGAGCAGCTGGGAAAGCAGCCATCCCTCTTTGGTGTTCTTACATATTTACTCAGCAATTACTCCAGCTATTTCACATGCATACTCAGGATTTGACTGCCTTTATTCACCAAGATCCAGACTGTAAACTATATGCCCCCAGGTCATGCACAGTTGTATCCTGTCATTGATACAGAATGATCACTGAGCATACTTCTGCGATTATCAGAATACTGCCCTGGTGACTGTTCCCATCTACAAATACCAGACTGCCTAACAACTGGGATAGCAGAGGCACATTTGGAGATGCTATTAAATGTAGTTTTGCTCATATATGTGATTTTTTTCTTTAAAGAAGCTCGCAATACTGGAAGTTGCGTCTAGGTAATAAATAACCAGTAAAATAACCATACCCATTTCACCAGCAGCCCTAGGTAGAATGCAAAGCAGTACTGAGTTTTGATATTTTATCTACAACTAACTTCTCAAAAAACAGCTGGAAAAGTCACTTTGCCTTTCTTTCCTGGTGTTTTTTATCTGTTTAATGGCAGCAGTGGGTAAAGATGGCTTGCAATGCTAATGTCATTACAAAGCTGCACTTGATAATTAATAACTAATGTGGTTACTCTGATGTTATAAAATGATGCAAAATATAAAGTGCTTGGTAAAAAGCCTGTCTTGACATCTGAAGCAGACATTTAAAATAATGAATCAGAACAGAAAAACAAGGCATTGAGTCACCTTTGCAGACTCAGGCCCTCAGACTTCTCTTTCTTGACTCCTCATTCAGAAAATGAGGATAAAATATTGTCCCACCTAATAAAAGAATCACAAAAATAAAGCTGAGCTCCCCGCAAGCAAGTCAAACCTCTGGTATCTGGCTACATGTCTTTCATTTCCTTTTTACTGAGGGCCCAGCCTGGCACTCACCGGCTTGATTCAAATGTTGCTGAACCTTGCAAAGACACATGAAGAAAATGGGAGCAGTAAATAGACAGTATTTCTGTGAATAAGGGAACACAACTGGGAAGAATGTGCACAGGGACATGGAGTCACAGGTTTCTGGTTCAGATTAAGGACTGCCTCTGATTTACATGAGGCCTTCGTAAGTAATTCTAACTTTTCATCAAATTCTTCCACCAGTCAATGGGACAATGTGTTCCAACACTACCAAGGGAGTAACAAAATACACACTAACAGTTTTGAGGCACACAGATATTGCAATAAACACCAATAAAAGCATAAACAAGGAATTAATATTCCTGTGCAAAGTCTACCGCAGTTTCGCTGTGCACTACACGCTGGATCCCATATGGAGAGCTGAGAGACTGCAAGAGGATGATCAATTTTTAATTAATAACACAACACGTGATTAGCCAATCAAGACTACCCCAGAGTCGATACACACGTAGGACCGAATTAACATTGCTCGTACAACTTTTCTTCTTTAATTTCCTAACTTTTTGGTGCTACATCTCCTCCTCTTCAGCATATGTACGTTGGTACTGCGAGACCATAAGAGACGCGCTGGACACCGCTTGCACTTGGGGGCTACTTTCAAGGGCAGGGTCTGCACTCCCCAACACCGCACCGGGACACAACTCCCTGTGGGAGCTTCCTCGCCCTCGCAACCCGCCCCGCACCGACCTGCGGGGCTCATGGCTCCTCTGCCCGCGCTGTCCCGGCCCCTGAGGTCACCGCTCGCGCTGTCCCGGCCACCAAAGTCCCGGTCCCAGGGCGTTGTCCCGGTCCCAGGGCGCTGTCCCGGCCCCAGAGCGCTGTCCCGGCCGCCGCCGCCGGCACGGAAGCGCGGGGCCCTCCCCGGCTCCTGAGGCCGTGGGGCTTCGCTGTCCCTGGGCCCCACCCATATCCTCCCCTGAACACACCCCCACACACCCCGGTATCGGCCCGTCACCCGCGGTAGAAGCCTTCTGCTGTCGAGGTTGTCTGGGTGAGGGGAGGAAGCGAGGAGGGAGCCGAGCCTTTCCAGCTGTGCAGGAGTTTTGGGGTTTGGTGCAAGAGTGTGCCCAGCTCACGCTGTGGAGAAAAGCCTCTCAGAGACGAAAGGCACCCGGGAGGTGTCCCGCAGCGATCAGGTGGTGATGTGGCATGATTAGCACCTCCACAATATTGTGCCATGTATTTATTTTTTGGAGTGGCACAGAGTAAAATGAAATCTGAAAAGTATCAGAACGAGCAGCCCATGAGAGACACTGCAAACGCTTCAGCTCACTGCTGCACTGGCCACCAAATTTAGTCAGGAGACATCAATCAGGGTGGCATCTTCCAAGTTCAAAATAAAGGCCAGACCCACCACAAGAAGCCAGAGTTTCCCTACAAAACAGGATTACAGAAAAACTGAAAGTACCTTTGGAAATAAGTTTTCAAAAGAAGCAAACCTTTTCAAACCACTTTGTGCATAGATGTGTGCTTCTTGCCCACCCAAACTCCTGTGTACACCTTCTATACCCAAACTTTGATGTTTTGGGGCTGATTTTAGTGAAACTTGTCAAAGGTTTTAAAGATCTTAAATGTGAATTTGCTAAGTTCCAGTTTCAGGAATGCAGGTGTCCAAAATAAAGAGACTGCCTGAACTGAAGGAAAGGCTGCAGAATGAATTCAAGCAGTGTTAGAGGACGGAAAATTCACGCAGAGGCAGTCTTTATAGATGTCTTAGTGTGACAAAACTTTCACAGTTTGCAATCAACCACAAACCACAAATTGCAGGAGGCTGGACTTCAGTGAGGGAACGACTTCTGTAAAGACTTTGCACACAGCAGGGACTGCGTCCAGCTGACTTACTTGGAAAACTGAACCCTCTGAGCTGTTCCTGTTTCTATCATTACAGAGGTAGATACTTTTATTATTATTATTGTTTGTAAAGTTTCAGGGGGGTTTTTTCAGTCACTTCTGCTAATGTGTGGGTGGTTTTGCTGAATTTCTGACATGGTCTGGCCTACCACCCAGAGGAAACATCTAGCTACACAGACACTGGGAAAATCTGGAGTAGATCCAATCATGTCAGGGTACATGTGCATCAGGAGGGGAGCCTGGAATACCTCCTGTTATTCCTTGATGCTCCTTTTTTACCTTTGGATTAAGTCACACATTTAAGTGACGGGTATCTGGACAATACCTCATTGCAGTACTGAATTTTGGGTGCAAGGGATGGGGCACTACAGTGTCAGTAGTGTTGAACTGTGAGCAGGATGAACACGAATGAGATATCTTATAATGGAGGATGCAATATTTCAAAGATAAAACATTTAGAAACACTACATCTGACTATTTTTCCATGGCAGTAGTAATTGCTGCTTCCTAAAAGATGGGTTTGGTAATGTGGTTGGATGCGGTTGGGATGATTTAGAGTTCTGAACTGCAAGGATCTTCACTGTGGAAATATAAATTCATAAGAAGATAACAATCATTAAATATAAATGTATTTAAATCTAAAAATAACTAAAATGAAACTTGCAACTCTCATTCCAGTAAAAACAAAACAAAATTAGGCAGTTGTCCTGGGTGTCAGGATGAGGGACAAAACGGATTGTGAAAGCCCAGTTATTTACATTTCAAGAGCCAGCACTGTGGAAATGAGTCCTAAGAGGAAGAACACGATTTGCTCTACTCAGATTTTAAACCAAACAACAGGCAGGCTTCTACTAGTCAAAGAAAGAAAAGCCTTCAGCAGAATCCTAAAGCAAGAAGCCCTGCTCCACAAAGAGGCCTTGCTGAGGCGTTGGTCAGTGTGCATGGCATGCACGGAGGCTTGCAGTGGCCAGGGTGGAACCTGTGCTCTCCTCCGGTGGCCGTGGTGCTACATGTAGGGTGATCTGCTGGAAGGAGGCATCTAGGACAGGTTGCTGAGAAGATGGAGATGGAAGGTAGTGCAGGAGTTGTGTTGTTAGATCCCAGTTTAAGAGAGGATAAGCCTTGGTGAGGATTGTGGTGGTCTTAAAGGACTGCTTGTTGTGGTGCAAGTTGTTTGTCATGGTGGGTGCACTTTCACCTCTGCCTGCTGAGGGTGAGGCTGGGTCTGCTGGGTCTATGCTTTTAGCTGGACCCAACTGAGCTTTTGTTACTGAGCTCAACTAGTTTACTCTTGAACACAGGTTTTTCCTGAGCTATGGTGCTGCCATCGCAGCTTTTGAGACACTGATGCTGGCCTGTGCAGGACAACGATGGGAACCACTAGGGGAATTGTGAGCACCGTGCCGGTCTCTGACTATTTGTAACTCAGGACAGTGTTAGGTATATCGAGGCTTACAGCCAGCAGAACTCTTTCTAAGAGGAAAACATTCTTAGAAATTCTTAAAGAATTCTTAGAATTCTTTAACTGCAGGGTTATTGCCATCAATTTATACTTCTTATACCACCTCAGTCATGAAGATTTTCTCTGGTGTGGTGTTATGTCTGCATATGACTAGATATTACTGTCAATTGCAGCAGACTCCTACTTACAAATTAAATTTGCTGTGGGGTCTGTCAGGTTGAGGTCTTCTCTACAAGTTCAGCATAAGAATTAGGTTTCCACAGTTCTTCAACCTCATAATGATTGCACTTTATATATATCATAAAGCCAAGGAATTTATAATTCATGCTGGACGTGTAAGAACACTCACTGTTTCTAGGCAAGCAAAAACTACTTAAATTATTAAGCAACTTCGTCCTGTGTCATGAAGCAGTGCTGTATTAGAGGGAAAACAAACGAAAAATCCATGTTAAGTCATGAAAAACATGTCTTGGGAATGACGTCAGTGTTGAGCTTAAGTTGTCTAGCTGTCCTCGGTATGAGTTTCAAGCTTCAATTTTAATAAATTTACTTGAAGTATAAGCTTGCTTCCAAACATCCTCGATTCATAACACTAATTTGGGGATAATTATATACTTCTGTAAGGATTTTTGGCTTTGGATTCTCACTGATCTTGTCAAAACTAATTTCTTTCTAATACTGCTTTTGTTTTTCCCTTTGTGAACATACTGCTACTGTTGGAATAGTGGCTTCTCCTTTGGATATAATTAACATTCAATACGTTGCCAGTATAATTTCCCACACATATTATATATTTGTTTTCCACAGGTCTGCTATAGTTTGAAAAGCCTTTTGTCTGTTAAAGAGCTTGAAATGGTTTTGAAAGCTTTATTCACTGTTCATTACTCACCTAATTTTACTTGCAGGTTTCATTTTAAAATCCACTGACAGTATTGCTGGGTTATACTACAATTCAGATAGTGTTGCTATAATCGCTAACATAATCAGTTGGAAATGTTGCATGTCAGATGATGTTGATAGTTTTTGTATTTTAGCAGGGGTTTGCATGTATTTTAGATTCAGGCTGTGTAATCATGTTAGTTTTTCTGCCTGTGCACACAGATACTGCATTTCGATGTTACTGCAAGAATTGACATGAAGTTAGCTGAGTGTCCACTCTTCTTGTCTAGTGGAAAAAAGGAGAAACTAAGCACATGATATATTTCTAAATATTGGTTAAATCTCATGAACATTTATAAAAGAATGAAAGTATTACTCAGTTTGTATGATAGCTTTCAAGAAAGCAAGAAAATTGTGCTTGAGACCTTCATTTTGTTATTTAAGTTCACATCCACTAAAACAAAAATAAAGCAGATGTAGAACAGAACATGACTCCAAGAGAAAATGTTGCTGTACACAGTAATACTCTCAGTTAAGGAAAAAATTGGTCAAGTGAGACAAATCTAATAGCTTCTTTCTCTAGTACCATTATGATTAAATTGGTTAATGACACAGATGAAGCATAAGAGAATATAAAATAAGTGGCCTGGAACATAAAAGCACTGCCAGTATGTAATGAAAATGATTTGTGTCATTCTTTAATTTCCTTCTTTTATATATATATATGTATATAATTGTTTTCCTCCCATTGCATCTTCAGTGATCACAATAGTGTTACGTAGTTTCAAAAAAACTTCAGATGCTTTATACATGTGTGAGATTTTTTAAAAGTTTTTTACAGGTATAACAAAGAGCAGAAATAAATTCTTCCCTTACCCCTCCCCCATCTATGGAATATAATTTCATGTCCAATTACGTGTTACTGTGATTTAAGCTTTGGAATGAATGTACAGGTCACATTAATCCTCAAGATTAATTTTTTTAACAAAAATCTATGTATTGGGGTTGCCACATTTAAGCCTTCAGTGGTAATAAACTGAATTAATCATGCTGTGGTTCGAAACCAGTTCAAATGCTGTTTACAGCATAAGAAAGTCAATGCTCGAGTATAATGCTATATAGCAAGATGCTCCTACACACTTAGAAAGGTAATACTTGATGTGTCTTGTATGTGTTACAGTCATTGTTGGTAAATATGAATTTTTAATGTCTGCCATCAGGGTTGTTTTATACCTCTGTTTGAAAATGTGTATTGAAGGACTACACCACTAATAAATAACCTGATGCAGTACCAGCAAGATGTTAGAAAAATGTCGATTGAATTGATTAAGTAGACAACAGAGTGGTTTATGGATTATAAGTAGAGCTCAGTTGTAAATGAACTGCTGTTTTGTCTTGCTATATGCAACCCACAAACAAAGGAATGACCAGGAAGACAATAAATGTTTCTTGAGGTCAGTTCAGACCCGCAGTAGCAATGTGTTTCTCCACTCCTCTGGAAGCATCACTGGTTGCATGCATGCTGGATTTGTTAGACATAGATTACTCACTGTCTTTGGGCTGTGTTCTTGGCTGGTGCAAGTCAAGTTTATTCCCTCTTCACTCTCCTCAAGGTCCATGGACACACCTTCCTATGCATCACGCTTTCTCCTTTTCTCATGTTGTAATTTTTTTTTCAAGTTAGTAAAAGATTTGCCAGTATTTCTAGCAAAGTAGTGACAGCTTGACCCACACAGGAGTAATGCTTGTCTCATCTCTAAAATTGATTGTTAAGAATGGTCTGGAAGATAGAGGAAGGCAACGCTTGAATTGCATTCTTGAAAAATAGCAAGTGGCAAACAGCAAAGGACTAATTTAAGACGACTTAATGGGATGGTAGCAACATGTGGAGATCTAAAACCAATGAGGTATTGACTTTGGTGTTTGGGAATGCAAAGAGAAATATCCAATAATGAAACTAGAGCAAAGGTGATGTATAGTTCCCAACCAATAGTCAGCACTTGCCTCTTATTGATCATCTGTGCCTGAGAGACTAAGGTGACCTATTTTTCTTCCCAGTAGCGATGTAACATTATGCAGTCCTGACATTTTATTTGTGGAGAACTATTTGTTATTTTTCAAAGTGTAATTATTGTAATGTAATGGTTTGTTAAAACAATGTTGATTTACAGCCTCTGCCTGTTAGTTCAGTAATGCTCATACCTTTAACCATTGGCCATAGAATTCATTTAGTCCAGATAATAGTCATTATTCTTTGAGTAAGAAATTCCTTTTCCGATACAACTGAAGCAGTATGGGAAAAAAATAACATGCCTATTAAGGAATATTTTCTAATAGCACAAAGTTTAAATACTTTGTGGTAGTTTTCAAAAACAACTTGTCAGGTGGCAAAATGAATGATAAAGAACCTTCCACGGAAATGATCTTACTCGCTTTTTAATTGGAGTTACTCAAAAACAGGTTGTAGGAAACACTTCAAAATGAAGAGCTCAGTCCTGGCAGAACAGACAAAATAGGCCATGTGACCTAAGAGATTTTTGCTGAAATTACAGTCTAATTTGCCAATATTTTGCTTTTCAATTAATGAGAAAATCCAACAGTTCCTATAGCAGAAGCAATTTCAGCATATATTGCATTGCCATTTGCCTGCAGTTAATCACTTGCTAAGATTTAGTTCTTTTTCATATTTGCCTGAGCTGGAGAGCCTGAGGTTTCACAGGGCTTTTTTACAGATATTTTTTTAGAATGGGTGATAAATATGATAAAGTAGATTTTTGTTTTCTCAGCTTCTTTTTTTCCTTCTCCTGATTTAAAAAATCTGAAGAAACCGAAGCCAGTCCTTAAACAAAGAAATTGAAGAGTGAGACAATTCAAACAGCATTACCCAGCCAGACTTAAAGGATCAGACTTGCTTGTAAGGAAACCTGAAACTGGGGAAGGATTTGAGAGGAGGAATTATGCTAAGGAGCATACATGGAATGGTTCTTTAAAACATCAGAACAGAAAAACTTGTGAAGAAAAAATTGGGACGTAGCTGGTGTCTTCTATCCCCAAAAGTCACTTGGTCCAGACTCTGCAGAGCACTTTGCTAGTGATGCTGTTGATTTCTTTCCTAGAGTCATGGCACTGAATCATATGGATAAACGCTGAGTTTAGGAGCTTTTAGATAGGATTGCTCACTAGCCCAGATTTTGCTGGGACATCTGGCTGGCAGTGTTGGTTCCATACTCCTGTGTGCACTGTTGGAGTACACGTGTGTGCATCCTGCACGAATGGCCAACTAAGCAGTGCAGTGTCAGGGAACTGAATGGGAGCTTCAGACAAAGTTTTTGTCTAAAGGATTGTACAGGTGTAAATAAGCCTTTATATGGCTTTGTCCTGCAGGATTAAGGATGGCAAACCAGGTACTCAATATGAATAAACTGAGTGCTTTATTTAGATTGTTAATGATAATGATTTGGTAAAAATGAAGAAAATAAAGGTGAAATTGCAAAATAGTAGAAAGCAAAAGGACAGAAGGTCGAAAGAGCAAAAGGCTGTAATCAGAATTATTTACTCCACAATAAAACTAATTTAGTGCACTTTTTATTAAATCGATAATATCAGAGCTAGTTTATCAAGTAGAGATTGATGTTGCTGACCCCATACCATTGACCATGGGCAAATCTCTTTGCTCAGCCTCGAGGGTTAGTCTTGAGAGGCATCACCCAAAGAAAGAATCTCACACCTTAGGGAGGAATGCAAGAAGTCCTCACTGTGAAAAAGTGAGACTGGTCTTTTATAGTGTAAATTGGTTGACTGTCAGTCATACACATCTTTAGAGTATGTGTTGTCATGCCTGCTCAGCGAAGGATGCTTTATTGCTGAAAGAGCTGCTACCAGGTCTTTGGTTTCTTCTGCTCCACACTTCTGACTGTCACTTCCATCTCAGTGCCTGCACATCCCTGCTGCTGTTTGCCTCTGTCAGGAAGTACCTTTCTTGGACTTGTGATGGTTGTGATTTGAGATAGTTTGTTCAAGCTGCTCTCAGCACTCTGCAACACCAAACCAGCAGGCCCTCCTTGCTCAATCCATCACTGCTAAATTGTAATTAATAATCATTATCTGTTAAGTTCCTGGACAATTCAGCCAAACTACATGCAGCTAAATAAGCTAAAATGGTATTTTAAAATTGAGCTGTACTATCTTCAGGCCAAATGGTGTGTTCTGGATGTTTAATGGTGCTCTGCAGCCATTCAGACCTGCTTTTTTGCATCTTCCTGCTGCCAAAATGACTTGCACTGCCTGTAGCTGTGGAGTACTGAAAAAATGTGCGTGTTCCCATACCAGTGGAGGCGATTGTATCCACCTTAAATCCATCAAGAATTCATGTGGCACAAGTGCCTAGAAATGGACTGTTCCTTCTGGCTTGTTTTTACACTAAGAAAGAAGCAATGTCTTCTCAAGGTTACATTGTCTTACAGATGGTGACATTTTGGGTCACAGTGGGATTCTTCCTGCCCGGTTGTAATTTTTTTCCTTCTAACCTTCAAAAGGTTCTTACTGGGTGTTGGGATTTCCCAGGCCCAGGGGCTTTGAACAATCTGGTGGAAGGTGTCCATGCCCATGGCATGGAACAAGATCCTCTTTAAAGTCTCTTTCAACCCAAACCATTCTATGACTTCATAAAGGAAAGTGAAAGGTATGAATCTCAAGGATTTATGTTTCTCTTCTAGACTGTTTGCTTGTAAGTCACGCTGAAGTTTTTTGTTTCGTTTTGTTTTCTCGAATATAATATTGTTCTAAGGTAATAAAGTTTGGACGGTAACTTCAAATCCACATTTTAAAAATTGTAATTTTATGCCTTCTTTCTGTGTGGGTTGATACTCCTTTTCTCACTTTGCTGAAAGTTACCTTGTGAATTCTGATCTCCTACCTCACAGTCTCACTGCATACAAGTCACCATATGTCCAGATGCATCACAAATATTAATTGGTTTATCATCTCCTTGCCTTTATGAGTTTGGAAAATATTTCTTATCTCAGTTGGACTGAATCTCTGTTGAGGCTGGATGGTTTTCAGTACTTCAGGGGGCAAAAAAACAAACAGTCTTTTAGGAGTGTAGAACGTGGAAGAGGGGCAAGCCTGAAAAAAATACAAGTTGTACTTTGGTTGGTGCCTCATCCACTCTGGTGGATCTGCATCAAAGCAATCGTAAATATGAGTAATTTCCCTCTGTCCTGGAAAGAAAGAGTCCAGATGGTCTGTCAGACTGCTGGAACTTCCAGCCTCCCAGAAATTACTTCTCCAGTACCTGAGGCAGCAGGGAGGGCTCATTTGATCCTGCTGGCATCTTGTCTACATTGCTTCGCACATAAAAGTGCAAAGACTGAGGTGTAACAGCGACTGACTTTCTTTGCACCGTGTAGCCTGATGTCACTATTTCAGGCTTTGTGGCTTGATAAAGAGAGGAGGAAAATATAGGATTTTTTAGCTTTGCAGCTTACTAGAGATAGAGAGAAAATATAGCATTGAAAGCAACTTTTAAGAGTTGCACGTTTGGCATATACAGTATGCATTTTTTTATTTTTCCTTTTTGAAGTGCCCATAAGTAGGTGGGTGCTTGGAAAATAGGACAGCATGATGAGAATGACTGTTAATATTCAAAATGCTTTATATGCAATAGCTTTGCATATATTTGTATTTTAAAAATTACTTTTTTGGCCCTCTATTGTATAGAACTCTTGTGGTATATTACCATAATCAGTTTTTCTTAAGTCCAGCTTGGAAACCCCTTATTGTTAAATCATATCCTTCCATTTTGATAAACCCATTTTTCTCACATTATCTGTCCCTCTGTGTACTCTATGGGTAAATTAGCACTTATCCAAGAAGTGGCCTGATCATTTTTAAAAGCCCAATAGAAGAGAGGGAGAGACGCTCAGTGAGTAATGCTTTTGCACCTTTAGCCTCTTGTAGCAAAGAGAACCCAGTGGAACCTGGCATTTTTGAGAGCAATAAAGCTCTGGGTAGCACTGTTCCATTTTGGAGGGTGCATAGTAACATCTTACACTTTTTATTGGAAAATAAAAGCAAGATAATTTTCTGTCTGAATATATAATGTATGAATGACTGCTTTTGAGACACTGATACATAAATGATAGATAGCCTTTCAGATTCTGCACTATGTATTATTAATTAAAAACTGAAGAACTTCATCTACACCCTGATATCTAGGCCACTGGAGAACATATTTTAGTGTTGGGGACTATATAACCCAGGCAGAATGCAATAAAATGCTGCCATTTTGTTGTTTATGAGTAGTATTTTGGTACAAAATGGCCAGAACCTTCTCCTATTACAGTGGACAGCAAGTGTTCTGCTTTATTAAGAGGATGTGTGAACAAGAATGAAGCTGATGTTTTATTTTCCTTTGCACGCACAAAAAATACGAAGAAATACTTGAATCATGCTTAGTCTAAATTACATAATCTCCCACATGGCAGAGTATGCACTAGGAAATCTGTCTTTCTGTCCTTCCCTCTGTCTTCCCATCCCCTCTTTTTGCAATAGATTTTAATGTTATTTGATGTGTGTTGTAGTTGCCTGTTAGTCATTCTGAATTACGGGTTTAGAGGGCAACTGATGAAGATGAACAAAATTGCCTGATATTCTTAATAGCTGAGCTTCTAAAATGAAATCAAAGAGATGCATAACAAAGCACATAATCACAGCAAGCCATAGTTAGCAGCAATTCCTTTAAAATTGAAATGGAAACAGCCTATCGTAGACAGGTGAGATGTTGGCTAGTGATGGTAGACCCATACTGAAGAGTGAACATGGAGAAATGTCCATTGCTTTTTTCTTGTAATCTGAGGATGTGCTATAGCCTTGAATTTGAACAAATAGCCTTTGTTGTGTAAGGCAAAATTGAATAAAAGCTAATATCTGGCATATGTCAACAATCACGAATTTAACAGCAATCAGAATATGTCTGCCCAATTCTGCACTTTATCTTTTAACTAGTTTTACATGGAGAACTACAGATGGCTTTGTGTTTGTTTACATTCTATGAATCAGTTGTAACTGCTACTGTAATACTTGTTCATGTAGCTTTTCATTTTTACTGACAGAATTTTTCATGCTGGGACTGTTGCACAGCTGGGCTATGGATCTTTTGCAAAAGGCAGGCATTACAAATGAAGATAAATGCAGGATACAACCTCCAGACCAGAATGAGAGCTTCATTCATCCTATAGCTTATGCACTAGGAACAGAGAAATCATTCTCTGAGGAACAGACCACCTTTAGAACCTGTACAAATCTGAGGTGTTTATTGTCTCACAGACCAGATCTTGTCACAGTTTCCTTAAGCAAAATTTCCAAGGATCCAGGGCAATTATCACAGCAACACTCAACTTCCCGATGTGCATACATGATAAGTTACAATAAAAATTGATGTCTAATTATTACTCATCTCAGGCAATAAGAGTAACAACCATTTATTTTCTTTTAGTGATAAAAAGGTAAAATAGGTGCCATCTCCTGATGACCCAAACAATTTTCCCCCCATCGAATATTCTTGTGCTTGGACATAGCTGCCTTGCTGAAGCCTTCCTTAAATGCAGACAACTTGCTTATGAATCGGAGCCCAGCTACCAAACAGCCCTCGTGTTAATATTAGAATGAGTTCTTTTCTGATGAATAATCTCCCTGCATTTCATTGCTGACTAAATGAAAATGGAAGGAAGGAGTTGGGGGAGAAAATTTGTGAGATTCTGTTGGACTGTAGTGGGGTTGCTGCTGGGATTTATAGGTTGCTTAGTTCCATTTTCCTCAGAGAAGGAGCTGATTCAGCAGTGTCTGCTGTGGTTTATGCTGATGGCCTGCTGCCCATGCAGTCGGCACAGTCAGAACAATGTGATCACCCTGTAATGCTCATTGGATGGACTTTGAGCTTTGACCCACGATGTACCCACATTTGGCTGCTTTGCAACAGTTGACAACAGGAGGACCACAACCAGGCAAAGCCCGCAGGGTTTCCAAAGCTTCCAAAGATGAAGCACAATAGTTGTCTCCGTCCCTTCACTGCTCTGCTCGCCTCTTCCTTCTTTATTCTTTAACTGCTGCCTCCCTCTGATGCCTTTTAGAGAAACTGGTAGGTCGTGGCTGCGAGTGTTGACCCAGCCCAAGCATGGCAGTGTGTTGCCACGTGCAGGGTCAGAGCTGTGGTGCACCTGGCCATGAGTGTGTGACCAGCTCAGGGAAGAGGGCAGGGGCTATGTCAGCATGAAAAAGGATGTGGCACTATAGGGCAGAGGAAACATCTGAGCTTTTTCTATTTCCAGATTCTGGGAAGCCCGTGTTGCCAGAAGCTGTCCTTGTCATACCCTGTGAGTAACCCCCAGAGGCACAGTGATTCAGAGCTACCCCTCTGAGTCACAGGTCAGCAAAGTGACTTTCATTAAATACTTCTCATGAAGTTTCTAGCTAGAGTGGCATCAAGGTCAGGAATTATGCAGATCTCAAAACTGATGGAAACACATCTGAAGTTACACTACTTAGAAATAAAAACTTTGGAAGTGAGATTGAATCTAGGACAAGACTTTAGATACAGACAATGGATGGTATCTGTCACTTTTATTTCAAATGTCTGATGCTAACTACTGTCAGGGGCAACGCTCTGGACTGGATGTACGAAAGTCAAATACAGACTTACAGTAACTCTCTTTACTGCTTTTCTGTATTCCAGGGGACAATAGAAGTTCATTTTTCTCCCTGATCAGTAATACACCACACCTTCTTGTATCAGTTCCTATATGCAGGTGTATATAGATGTGTGTATAATCTTGTAGTGGAGCCATATTTCTCACTCACCTATCCTATAAGCAATTTATGTTATTTTCTGTCTCGTGCAGAGTTCTATCGTGCATGTGCAGATAGAAAATCAAAGGATTCAGGCAATGCTGGCTTTCCTGTCATATTCCCTTGCTCCAGGATAAATTGTGCTGTTCTTTCTGTTAGCATAGAGCAGTTCTGTGGGCCTTGCCTTTTAAATACACTGTTTCAAAACAGGGTTTTTGGAAATAACTATTGTGGCACCAGGATGCTGCGTGGCGTGTGGGCTGTGTGAAAGTGGCTCAGGGATGTGAAACTCCAGCATCATGGCTCATAGGGATTATTGGACACCAAGCAAGTAAAGCAATAAGAGCTGCACAGTAAAAACAGTCAGTTGCTGACATTTATGATAGAGAAAAATAACAATTGTTCCTCTGAGCCCTTTCACCCATTATGCTTGTGGAGAATGGGGAAGATGAGACACAATGCTCAGCAACTGTATGCAATATTGTGTATTTGAAATCCTCAAAGCCAAGATTTTATCCCCAGAATTAGAATTATGGTGCATACTGAGGAGCCATTTAGTCATATGGTTTTTGGCTGTGGTTGTGGCCGGTGCTGTTTTAAGAGAAAGAATAGTAATTATTGTTGAGGTAGGCAGCTTAGGTGGAAGCTATGGTGCAATGTTTGTTTCCTGGTGTTTGACTAAAGCAATTAGAAATGAAAGATTTAGCTTAAAAAGCCAGGCAATAGTAAAACTAAAAACAATGGCATACTTGTATTCCAGACAGTTGTTCTTTCTGGAATTTTGCTCTGTTGATCATTCCATTTCTTTACTTTCTCTTTTCTCTACTTTTGAAACCTATGTAGTTAACTAAGTCCACTGACAACATGTATGTATTCAGAAGGATGAAAAATTAAATGTCGAAATATAAAAATGTATGTTTATGTACATATGTAAAAAAAAAGCTTATCCACATGCATATATACATATGTTTATTTATATACACTTCTTTAAAACAGTATTGAAACAATTGTGTAGGAAAAACGGTGTTTGTAGAATAGTAGTTCTAGAGGCACCCATTTGTTATGCTTTAATTGCTATGCTGTTCATGAATAATTTGGTGCATTTCTTGCCATCTAAACTCATGTCACACCACATGTCTTACCTATTTTACATCTGAACCATTCATGTTTGGACAACACCTGGAAACTGTTGTAGTCACTTGTAACAGATTGTTTTCCCCCTATATCTTTGATTGAATTAAATCAGGGCTCAAAACTGAAATACATTAGAGGTGTTTTGGTGTTTGAATTGACCCCTTCTAAGTAGTTTTATATATTTATTTTGTTTCTCATAAAATGTCAACACCATATACATAGATTTATGTATATCTGTGGATACTGCATAGATGTGCTGTACATTTATGCACACATGATCTTTGGTTACACATAATGATTTTGTGTGCCTGTTCTGTTTATCCTCTAAAAATTGAAGAGGAAAATAATTTTGGGTTAGGCAGTTAGAATTATGGATATGGTAGACAATTATGTTTAAGTAGCGATCTAAAAATGAGAAAGTATGAATGCTATAAATATTGGCCATATTTTTAAATGAATAGGCACAGCACTCCTTCCCACATCCAAAGCTGTTACTTTATATTTGGAAGGAAAAGCGATACCTTTATGAAGAACACATATGCATCTCCTTTGCTGAGTTACCTCCTTACTCAGTGCAGACCATATTCTGTCCCCTTTCCATTTCAGTTAAACTGTAAGAGAAAATCCTTTCTTTTTTAAGTACAGCAGACAGGTCTCATTATTAGTATGTTGTAATAGGACCCATCAGGTGTTTCTATCAACAAACCATTTCATCTCAGTTGGACATTCTTGTATAAATATTAAAAACACATGCAAATATAGTTTGATATCAAAACATAGTAGTACACTGAGATACTTCGGTCACAAGTGGTGTGAAGGGTTTAAACTTGAAGTTTATCTCTCAAACTTAGAGAGTTCTAAACTCCAACCTGAGTCCAGAGCCACGAGTACAATTTGTAATGTGAAACTAGTGCAAGTCTTAGGAGATAATCTTATTATTTAAACATTGAAGGTAACACAAATTTTAAATTTGAGCTCCAAGCTTTTAAGTTTTTCAGTTAACCCATTGCCATTTTTTCCTGTTTGAAAATTGATGCTCTTTATTTAAATGGGTTGATGACTGTAGCAAGGCAGGTGGGTACCGAGCATCACTTATGTTGTATATTATGTGAGACACAGCAACACAACATTTCAGTGTTTTAGTGCAAGGGAGAGAACAGAAGGACCCTGTAAAATACTAAATGTGCAAAGAAGCATCATCTGGGTGAAGAGATATGAATGTCTCACTGCAAAGTGGCCATGATACTGGATCTCAAATAGACAGGCTTGTGTTCACATGGTTTGGGGTCCTTAAAATACCTCCTTTACTGCCTTCAAAGTTGTTTTATTACTTAGATTAGGAAAGTAAGAACTGGAGATACCACTGACTTGTCTGGGTCAAATCTTTTGATCTGAACAATGTATGTCAGCCAACGCAACAACTAAAATGCTCAGTGAAAAGCATTCTTTATTTTCTGTAAACATTTTTTGTAACGTGGCCACTTGAAATGTCCAACAGAAGAGTCAGATGGAAAAAGTATAAGAAATCCTTTGTGTGGTGTTTGCCACCCCTGGGAGGCTCTGGGTCCTGGATTGCTTTGGGTAGAACATGTCAGTACTGCAGCACCACGTCCAACAATGAAAAACGAAAATCCTCAGTAAATCGAACAGGCAGAGAGCAAGCCACAGCTTGTGTCTGGCCCACAAGAATCACATGAAACTTAAAATGCACAAGCTCTGTTTGAGTCTTTCTAATTCCTTTCTTCTCCAATCCTGGATGCAATTAGAGGTAAGTCAGAACTGCACCATGCAAAAGCTTCAGGTTTTTGAGAAGTAAAAACTATGATTCTTATGGTCTCTACGGACTGCAATACTTGACCCATAAGAAAAAATTACCAAATACTATGAATATTTTCCAGTAATGCAACAAATTGGCAATGTTGCAGTAGCAATTAAACTGAGGCTGTTCTAGTCAGGGCACAAGGGATGTCCTGTGGTTAAGATGAGACATTATTGGACCTTTTTTTTTTTAAATTGAAGCTTCTTAGCTCTCATTCTGCCAATCTTTGATGTTGTAGTTGGTGGGAAATGGAAGAAATATGCTTGAAATGATAGTTTCCAAACAGATTGAAACTTTTAATTTGAAAACTGGCCCAATCATAGTGACTGTTTCTTCAGAGGGGCAGAAACCTTTTAACTTTTTACAGCCTGTAGCAATTTTTCCAATTACCCTAGGCATTTATAGTGTGGGATGACATCGGGGAAAATACATAAAGGATTCGAGGACTTACGGAAATAGAGTAAGCAAGCACATTTTATGGCAGCCTAGGAGTAGCTGGAGTCAAAGGTGAGTGAAGACACTTGACTGTAGGATAGCTCTTTTGTTCCCACTAACTGTCAGACCCAAGACATTTATCTTTAGATTTTTTCCATACATCCAACAGTTACTGGATCAAGAAGAAATCACAGCCTGGATGCAAGCCTCTAATGAGCTTAGCTGCCCTCTGGCATGCAGAGGGGGAGTACGTGGCCATCTATTCATACTGCTCTGTTACAGTCAGTAAGAATGATTGTACTGGCTGTCAAGCTTCAATTCAAGAAGAAAACAGGCCTCTCTCATCAGGTGTTAGAAGCCACCAATAGTTTTACTGGTGGATGTTGTGTAATAGTTGAATTCAAGATGCAGACATCTCACATACTCATTGTGCTTTCTGCTTCCTCTTTTACCACTGCACACAGTTTCTGGTGGGTGGCCTTTTGCCATCATTTCCCTTCCATCCTTCTTCTCTTGCCCCCTTTCGTCACTTCCCTTATGATGTTCCTTCATTCCCGTGTTCTGCAGAAAAACACACAGTTGCCATCATAACAACCATCAATACTATTAGAGAGATGTTTCTTTGATCTTTTTCCAGTAAAGTCATCAGAGGAAATTTCTAATTTGTTCTGAAAGAGCACTCCATAAATCTTACCACTTTCATAAACATCAACCTGGCATTTCACAGGGCTGCTTGAAAAGAAATTACTGAATGCATTTAGAATGCTATGACTGTAAATATAAGGTATTCAAAGGACAAATCTTCTTCAAAAAAACATCCACTGATCAGTGGATGGTGAAAGTTGTAAATGCATTATAAATCTGTGTTCAGCTTTCTTATTTTTAGAATAATTAAAAGTATTTTTTTAATCATAAAGACATTTTGCAACAATATCAAATATTTGGAGAAGTACAAGTACAGGGAGTCCATTGCTTTGTTTCTTACTCATTCTACCCATACTGTGCCTATAAAAAGGGAGAGAATTCCTTTTCTGAAGTCTCTTCCAGTTTAGGCAGATTAGGCCATACACAGACCGAAAAATGATGGAATTAATAAAATAAACCGTTCTTTTCCTGTTTTACTAATTTCATATAAAGCTGAAATAGTTAACTATTTATTGTTCCCTTTTTAATGTGATTACTGCAACTTTTTTTCACTGTCTTCATTCACTTTGAATAGCTTCCTATCTTTTCCACATTGAAGCAGCACAATAATGCCCCATGAAGCCTGGGTTGTATGTGAAAGGTTTCAGTGGAACCCGAGAAGAATTCAGTTGTCCTCTTCAGTCCAAAGGATCTATAGGGACAACTCATCCGGTTTTCCTTCTGTCGCTCTCCCCGTGCCTGTGCGGTTTGTGAAGCTGTGCAGGCTCCCTCTGGTGGCCCACGGCCACTGGCCAGGCGAGAAATATCGTCTGCAATAGGGAGGTAGAACATAGGAATTTGATAGACCAGGTAGTTCTTAGATTTGGCTTTTTGTTTGTGGGGACTGTCGTTAACAATCTAAATTTATGTAAGCATATAAATACAAAAAGTGTTACATATAATTAAACATAAATATAATAAATATAAATTTGTTTCAGTAGTCTAACTGTCTCTAAATTAAGATTCCTATTTCATTTAAAGATATTCTGGTATTTTTGTTGTTATCCAGCAAACCAAGCATTGTTACTTCCTTCCAAAGATTGCAAGACCAAGAAAGTTCATTTTAGCGGTTTTTATCATCAGGCACTGATATGAGGCCTGAAAAGAAAACAATCATCTTGCCACTGATTCACATTTCCATTGCTACTGCTGTTCACATGTCTTTTCCACTTGCTATTATGCTTTGCAGAGCTGGAAAGCTTAGTGAGTTTAGTCATTAGATTCCGTATCAGCACATTCGAGTGCTTGTCCTTTCCTCTGAATGGCAGCTGTGTGGACCACATGCAACCTGTTTTCTTCTTTCCTGCTTGGGGTGGGCTGTGAGTGGGATCCAGGCTGAGCCCTCACCTGTTCACAATTTGCAGTACAGATAAGACATGGTTTGTAAAGCAGGGCATGGCAATATTGACTGGAATAAAGCTCTTGGGGCATCTTGAATGCTTTCATTTCTACACATTTTTCTAACATTTTGTTCTTTGTATCTTGTGTTATGCAAGTTTTAACAGCAGAGTTCAAAGTCTGAATCTAAATTATAAACCATTTCTTGTGTTTTTAGGCTAATTCAGTGTCTATTAACATCAGTGGTAGCTATGGTCTTCATCAAAAGTAAATCATGCTCTTATATGACATTTTCAGAACAGAAATGATAAAAGATCACCTCCATTCATGTTTTTAGAACTTAAAAATATGTTATTATTTTTCTTACAGTGATTTACTTTCACTTTCTGTATGTAGTAGTATAAACGTCAATATTTCAGACCCTCTAACATAATGGATTGTATCAACAGATACTTTCTTAATAACTATAAATGCTGTATTGGCAATCGTAACAAAAAGGAAATTCAGCCTTAATAGCAAGAAGTACATGTTATTCTAAAAAATATGTCAGGAATCCAAGGTCCAAGAAAAGCAATTTAACCTAGTGAAAGGTATTTTGTAGTGTATTTTGTATTGCTAATTTTTAAATTTCCATAAAACTGATGATGTTAATCCAGTGTCCTACTAAGCATTGACTGGGGTTGCCTTTCCTGTAGGCAGCACAGCCAGTGGAACAAAGTCTGTAGTAGTGCACTTCTGGGAGAGGATGCTGATCCTGCCATAGGGGGAGAGGAGGGGAACAGACCCAAGGGCAGGACAGAGCTGTCAGGGGACACCTGCACTGAGGCACTGCGCTCTGCACTCAGGCACTGCAGTGGCCGCAGCTCTTTCAGAGCAGCACAAAATGTATCACTTCTGCCCATATTCAGTGGAATTCACCCCAGTGGTTGCCTGCCACCCAGGATGAGCAGCCCTGAGCCTGCAAGCTGGCACTGCCCTGCAGGGAGTGACTACGCTTTTGTAGGTGTGAGGACAACTCAGCTACCTTTGCCGTTATAACCATCTTTTCCTCTTGTCACACTCATCTAGAAAAGCAAAAGCAAACAAACAGAAAAACAAATACATGCAAAAAACCCCCACCAAAGCAAGCAAAAATTGCCTCTTTTCACAATTATCTAATATAGGGCATCCACTGTTAATTTGTTACCTTGGATCACAAGTAGTCTGAAAGTACATTTTGCTTTGGTGTACACTGATAAGACTTCAGAGAGTTCGTTGGTGAAATGATGCCAAAATTCTGATTGTGGTGAATCCATTAGGCATGAATTGACTATAAACCAGACTGAACATCTCCTGAGTGTTTTATGAAACTTTCTTTAAAGGAAATTCTGGGGGGTGAAAATAACAAAACTGAAAGAGTCTATATGGCGTTTTGAGTCTCTACATGCTGCAGTATTTCTGTAATGTGTCTATGTTTGTTTTATGAGAATTTTGCTTTGCTCCTGACCTCTATTTTTAATGAAGCACAAAGAATTAAATAAACAGACCTAGAACAATACTGTTTTTCAAACTCTTGATTAATACTCAAGCATGGGAAATAACTCTGATATACAAGGATGAGTTCTGAACATTGCCAAAGATTTTAATGTTAGCTGAGAAATTTTGTTTTCCAAGCATGTTAAAAGAGCTCTCGTTGGTACCTAGACTGTTTTGGAAAAATGAATCTATGAAGCCAGTAAGGCCCTGTGTGTCTAGGTGCGTTTAAAATACAGGAAAACATTTGATCTCCTCCTTTCCTTAAAACAAATGAGACATCAGCTCTGCATGGCAAAGGATCATCTTCTGTGACGTCCATTAACATGCTCCTATACCTACATGAAATCTGATCTGCTTGTCAAAATAATTCAGGTGATTTCCACCAGTTCCATCAGCTTCTGGATAGTTCCCAAACTTCCTGAGTGGAACTTACTTTTTCACAAGAATAGAGTCCTCCTGGCACTTAAAAGCCTATTGGGATAAGTAAAATCTAATATTTTTACTTCTATATTCAAGACATTTGAAGAAACTGAGAGTGAATTCCAGAAAACCATCAGCCAGAGTCCGCCTGAGCTTCTGTTTGTAACTCGTAGGTTCACAAAAATCTCATCTCATCTCATCTGATAAAGTAATGAGCTGGTTTGCTACAGACAACCTGTAGAAATCTGAATATGGTCTACTGATCTTAATCAATTCAAAAACAAACATTTCCAATACATCTAAAAGTCTCTTCTATATGCTATCTGAGGAAGAGAGATCTCTGGGAAGGATTGTATCTAATTCATACTGTTTGTGATAGTGAATGCTATCAGCTCCAACTCTGCTAGGTGCAGTAACTTAATTTACTGCTCTTGCAACACAAATCAAATTCATATCAGAGTCCAGGTAGAGTGGGCATGTCTTCTTTGGTAATCTAATATAAAAGTAGTTCTCAGTGGAGATTAAAAAAACCCTGTATGCAATTTATACAGTAGGAAAACTCTTACCTATACTATGTTGAAACCTTTCTTAAGGAAGCCTTCTGTGTGGCAATAGTTCTTCATTCTGTGAACAGAGATGCAGAAAGAAGAAAGCAGGGGAAGTCACATCAAAACTTCCAGGAACAGCAGGAGGACTGAGACAATTTTGAAGTGAGTTTCATACACTCATTTCTTTTTTAATTGCTTTGATATTTTGAAAAGTCCATTTTATGCACTGAAAAGCTGGAAGATAGAGCACTTGCACTACTGCATGAATTTATCCGCTGTAGTAGAGCTGAAATAGATACGCACTTTTGTATGTGTGTGTGTACTTTATTAACGGAAGAGCATGGAAAAGTGAGAGTAAATATACTTCTATTAGAAAGTTAGATTTTGTGGTTTATGCTGCATTATGAAAAAATTATTTTCCTGACTGTAACGTTGTGATTGGTTAGGAATGTGGTTTGCTAGGGGATAGAAGAACAGGAATGAGAAAGGGATATAAATGCTATGGTGTGCTACTCCAATAGTATTTTCCCAGCAGCACCAGTTGGTTGCTGTAACTGGCACAGGGAGAAGCACTCCTGGTTGCTGCATGGCCTCTGGAGTGGCATGGGAAAGAGAATGCTCCGTTAAGCAGCAGGCTGAGGGTATTTCTGAGACATGCTGTGTGGCAGCTCCAGACTTACATGATTTACCAAAAATAATTGCTGTCAGAGTGTTTTACTGCTTGTTTGCTTTGCCCTCTACTATATCCTTCACTGAATTAACATTATATGACAGGAAGGAAAAGGTGCCGCCTTAACAGGTAGAGCTGCTTATTAAAGAGAAAGGAGAGGCAGGCGTGGATCCTAGTCCTTCTACCCAGGATTCTGCGTTGTTTCATGAAGGTTTGATAGAAAACTGCACAGTGGGGCATTGAGTGGGGTCTGGGCCGGTAACTGCTGCAGGATTGTGTGTGTTCTGAATTCTCTTTCTCTTGCTGTGTTTTGAAGATGAGAGGCCATGCAGAAAGCAGTCAACTAACAATACCATAGTGGTCAGCTCACTCTTAGGAGAGAGGAGCATCTGAAAAGCTTTCCAGGTGTTCAAGAACATAGGAGACCACCCCCAAATTTCCAACACACGATGAGACCAGGGTGAGAGGGAAGGCTGAAAAAGTGTGTGCCACGTATTTTATGAATTATGTTCCCTAGGAGTGTATTACTTTAAGCAATGTACCTGCAGTAATGCTAGTTAAAGCCAAAAATTTGAGCAGATGTATCAGGCAGATAATACTTTGCCAGGACTTGTCATGGTAGCCTTAGAGTGCACAACTTACAGAAATGAATAATTACCATTGAAAATCTTCTTCTGCATTGCACAGGTCTGAAAGCATTCTTGCATCACCTGAAAAAGGATTGCTTTCAAATGCCAAGCACTGACTGAAAGAATATAACCATTCAACATATATTTAGGTCATTGTAGGGACCAATAAATCACAGCTGATAGGTCATGTGGAATTCTTGCTGGAATCACAACCTTTCCACGTCATATAAATCCTCCAACCACATGGTTCCTGGCCAAAGTCACAGAGAACACATGAGCCAGGCTTAACAAGCCAGAGTTATGAGGGATCCTATTTCTTTCTTTAGGGAATAAATGAAGCCAAGAAAACAACTCAGCAGGTCACAGGAGAGCAGATCCTGGAGGAGTTACCACCTGTCAGCAGATATCTTGGCTCACAGTTAGAAATTGAAGTGTATGTGCAAGATCAGCATTTGGTAAGTTAGCCAGGAGGCCACCTCATTCTCTGTCAGCAGTTGGATCACTGCATTAGCTCAAGTAATTTATCAGCAGTACTTTAAGAAAACACTCAGAGGAATGTTAGATCAGGAGAGAAAAACAAAACAAGGTAAGATGGGGGTGTTATGTAGCTTTTAGATAAAATACTAAAGGAGTGTTACCCTGCGAGGAGTAGTCTATGGAACATGCTCACCTAGCAGGCCAAATAAATTGCATAGAGAGAATTATCCCACAGGGAGCAGATAGTTTCCTCCAGAGAACAAATGAGAAGGTAAGGACAAAACAGAGTTTTTGAAGTGCTATAAAAGGGTTTTCTAATGAAGAAATAAAAACGAAGATCTGACATTTCATGTTGGTGTATAAATCTTTAGGACTGCTCACAGCTTGTGCAATAGACAGCAACATGAGCTAGCAAGAAAAAGAAGCCTTTTTGTAAAAAACAATGCCTTCCTGGATATGCTCAACCACTTCATGAGTCTGGGACCACTAAGAGGACATGTTGCCACCTAGTAATGCTGAGGCCTCCTGTGTGCAAGGAAGTGGTTTGCAAGCCCGGATATCTAAGTGTTGTCTTGCAGTGGCAGCTTTTTCTTATCTCTTCTCCATGGGCTCATGCTGGGAATGTTTTAGAGCAAGGAATGAGGTGTTTTATTGGCTCAAGTTTTTGGAATGCTATAGTGGTTTTTGCTGAGGAATCCAAGCCCTGGCAAAGAGTTTTGTGTCAAACTATGCTAAGGAGGTGATGATGCAAACTGGAATGTGGATTGTACAGAAGGTTGTGGAGAGGTGCCATTTTCCTGCTAGATGAAGTATGGGAGAGGACCTTCCCTGCCTCAGGGAGATGTAGAATGGAAGTCTTTATTCCTCATGGCTGTCATAAAGGTGTTCCTACAAGTTTCCCAAGCATATAAATGAAGAACAGCCTCTGAGATAGGCACAAACATTGTGAAAGGTCCAGGTTGTAGGAGAGTAGTCTCATTTATTACAGTTAGTCATTCAGTATAATTCTTTGGTCAGAATTAGTGGTTACAATCCCAGGTTTTTGAAGATAATTGAAACTGCAGCCTAGCTAGGCCTTGATTGCCTTGTCTTCTTGCTCTGTTTGGCAAAATGAAGTTTGCAAGATTAATTTGCCTCAAACATGCTAAATGTGCTTTGGTTTTTGCACAGCTGGGCAGTTCCTGAATGGCTGAAGGCACTGAGCCCTCAGTGCAGCGCACGCAAAATGTAAGGAGACAGCTGGGTAACAGGCAGCCCATTAGGCCTCGTTGCTGAGTTCTCTCCATGCACTGCAGTAATCCTACGTGCAAACCCTTGGTAATGTTAGAGGGGCCAGCATGCTGTGCACAGCTTCATTCTGCAAGGAACAGAAAGGCATCATTCCTTGTATATAACTTTAAAATATCTTGGTTAATGTTTCACAAAAAGAAGTAAGAGTATTAAGTAAGACTAAATTGAACTAGGCCGGACTTTTTTTGTGTGTTTTGTTATTAAAGGAGAACAATTAAAAAGCATCCTTTCTGCAAAATGGTAGAATTATATTGTAATTTATGTTCATTATTAGACTCATGCCAACTGGTATTGTAACAAACTTTATAAAGTAGTCCTTTTGGAATTGTGTCACTGTTTTAATTACCAAACTCATCATGCATTTTGGTCATTTATGTCTGTATTATATATCAGGGAAAATGGGCTTCATCTGAGGTTGCATAACTGATGATTGTTATCTATAATGATTTGTAGTGAAAACAACTAGTGGGCAGTTCCAGTTTGTTATTACTGTAAATCAAATTATTTCAGCTTGCACGCCGCTTGTTCTTGATCTCTGTATTTGGGATGAAGTTTTGGTGTGCTTTTTTCCCAGAATAATTTCCAAAATATATGTTTGGGGGAGGACAAGGAATGATAATCCAACTGTTTCTGGTAACAAAGAAGTAATGGCATTAAATGTAACAGAGAAATTCATAGGAATTTAGGCTGAGAAATACTCTCAGTTTGCTAAAATCAGGGCAAGAATTCTTAAGCATGTTTTGAAAAGTCTTCATTCTCTGCTATATGGTTATAAATACATCATATTCTGATGTTGTGATGTTTTCTGACAGAAGTTGCTTAAAATCTGCAGTATTAGGAAGATTAGGAAGATCTGTGGGCTTCAACAACCTGGTAACAGTAGCTGTTGTAAATAAACAGAGTAGTGCTTATGTAGTGTGAAAGAGTAAGAAAGAAGTTGAAATATATACCTCAATTCTATTATAATACAAAGATAAAATTTAGATTTATGGGAAGATACAGTTCAGCTCATGAAGTAAGGAGATGCAAAGCAGATCTGTGATCTTGCAGCGGCTTCACTCAAGCCAAACAGTGTTCCAGACATAAGCATTTGGAAGTTTTCAGAGGTATGATATTTTCTTGCAAGCTTGAACCTGACCTATTTTGTTCACTGCAATTTAAAGCACTTGAGACTGCAGAGGCTAAGAGGAAAGGTTAGCTTTTATTAAATGGTAATGTTCCAGAGTTGCTGAGACCAGCAGTAAAAAGTAGACCTTTAAGACAGGGCCTATCACGCTGCAAGAAGTTTCTTAGGGAGATCATTTCCATTTTTGTCTGTCAATTTGCTTCTGCTGCTCCTACTTTCCTCACTTAGTTCACTAGCTCTTACAGGTGAACAGACCTTTCTGGCATAATAGCTAAAACAAACTCCACACCTAACCCTTCCTGAAGCAAAATTGTAGGAATGGGTGAACACATGGCATTAGGCTGTATATGTTTGCTTTATGTCTTTGTTCAAAAGTGAGTGTGGGGATGAAATGGCAGATAGAAAATAGGCATATCAACCAGTACAACCTGTAAGGAAAAAGCAGTTTCCTTGGAGGTGCAAGACAAGAAAACTAACATTAATGCTAAGAATGCTCCCAGGGAAATTTACCATGGTTTGTTTGTTTGTTTGCTTCTTTAATTAGACCTAAAGGGTAATTAAAGGACTGAATACAGAGAGAAGATATTTTCCTCAGCAACTATGCCTCCAGAAAAGGCTTTTGGCTTGTTCTCTTGCATGTTTTACAGCATATAATCAAATTATATCACTGGTAGAAAACAGATACCAAGCCTAGTGATCTCCAGTGGGGATCCTGTTGGCGTTAGCAGCTGTGGTTGTTCTGGAGGCAAAACCAGAAGTCCTGTTGGAGGCTCAGCTCAGGTTGGTGCAAGCTGATTGCCCGAGCCAAAGAGTGTGATCTGGGAGGCACAATTTTCTATTTCCTTTAAACCTCAGAGAGCACAACCCTTGGTGCTCAAAAAGGCCCAGTGTTGCCTACCAAGAACCATGATCAGGGTTTAAGGGGAAGGAAATACAAGGCCGAATGCTTTGCTGTTCCCATAGCAGTGTAAGTCAGTATTCTGTTGTAATTAAGGAAAAATGTCTTACAGCAGCACTGTGATACAATCTGGGGGATAGGAATCCTAAAGCATTTGCGTTTCAAGTTATGTATTTGGGTAAACTGAAATATTGAATATTCATCCAAAAAGAGAGAGAATTTGGAATTATTTAAATAAGGGATTTATTACCCACTCTTAGTTTTTATTTATATTGGCTACTGATTTAATAGCTCAGGCAGAATTCTCTAACTTTAAAGATTTGGTGAATTTATGGATTAAAATATTAAACTAGAATGAAACAATCTACACACTCTGTTATTAGAATTGTCTGAGGGCAGGCTATTGCAAATGGATTGGAGGTCTGTTGTGCTGCTTCACTCCTCAGGTGAGAGGCTGTGTTTTTAAAGGTTGTGACTTTGGGTACACAGGATTGATGGGGAGCTATTAGTAATAGTGAATAAAACTATCTTCTATCTGCTAAGCTAGTTCTTTCAAACACAGTACCAATCAATATATTTTTAATTCCTAGGCTGGGGCATTGATTATATGATTATACTATCACAGCATTAAACTATGAAACCTCAGTAACTCATGCCGCATCCAGAATTGATTATTTATCAATAAGCAGATTCCCTGGCATGTTGATTTGGCTTTCTGGTTTCCAATGTGCTCAAAGACAATGAAAACTAAAATCTTAGTATTGATCTTTAAAAAAAACCACCACCAAACCCAATAACAACGGCAAACAAACACCCCAAATCCACAAAAACTGCACAAGGTGTCCTGAGTTGCCATGACATGAAGAGAGATGAAACCAATTGATGGAGTGAAGTGGGAGTGTTTCAGGGTGTTTTCTGTAAAAGATATGACAGCCTTCTGTAATGCCCTCAGGACAAATATTTGGCCTCTGCAACAACCTTTTGTTGTTTTAAGAATATATTGTAATGAAGAGAGAGGAAAATGAAAAATTCTTCTGGAAATCATTCTAGTTCAGCCACCTTTTCATCACTGAAAAAGGAAGGAGTACCTGTGTGGTGCACCTAATTTGATCTGAATTTAACAAATCCAGTTTGCCACCATGGAAAACCAGTTCAAATACCTCAAGTTTAGGTAATTCATCTATGTGCAGATATGAAACCAAGGCATCTAGTGCCATTTTGTACATTTGGATGGATGCCCATTATGTTATAAACCCTACAAGGGTTCTACACCTTTCTTGACTCACAGCTAGAGGCTAGAGGGGAAGAATGGATATCCAAACACATCTAATGTGTATCTTTATATTGATCCTTAAACCTGGCTCTAGTGTTTGGGAAACTTGACTAAGTCAACCAAATAGATGAACAGAGAGCCTCTTTCCACATCGTGCCTACAAACAAAAAGCACGTGGGAAATCCTGGACCTCTGTGACAAATCCACTCTTCACTGCTTCCTTTGGAAAACATTTTCTGCTCTGCATCATCGAAAGACAGCAGGGCAGAAAGATATAGTGGGAATAAGATCACTAGTACCCAGTGGTATCAGCTGTATTCCACCAGTCAGTGAAGTCAGAGTTATCCTCTGAGTCTTTAAAATATCAGTGTACAGTTAACCCCTTGTCATAGTCTCCCTTTTGTCAAAGCAAATCAAAGGCTTTTGACAAGACAGAGGTCCAATTCCAAAATGTCTATACCAAGGAGTAAAATACCTGGTAAAATTGACATCTATTAATTTGTGCTTAATTGTTGCTTGATTGTCACTTTCTTTGAATAGACAGCTCTATCTCTTGAAAACCTTTACAGTATAGTATATAGTATAAATATAGTACATCGTATAAGTATAGTATAGTATAACTTACACTATAAATCTTATTAAAGAAGGGATATTTTGTGTTTTCTTTTTTCCCCCCTCTCCATTGAGTACACATTAAGTGTCATCCTTTGCACTTGCTGTCTTTGTTTGTCTTGTGCTCAATGTGATTACTGACATTTTACGGCTCTGAATCTCAGAGCATGGCTTTTGTTCCTTGTGTAGTCCCGTTAATATCTAGATAGGGAGATTTTCAGTTGTGTTGTTGATGTTTTAACAGGGTTAGTCATGTATGCATGACTGAATCCATCTCCTTTCAGGTTAAATGCAACTAATATCACATGAAGGAACTGATTAACATCCCTAGTAGGGGGAGGGTAGCAGCTCTTTAATAGTATTACACTGGAATACACTGAAATTCAAGATAATCCCTTTCATCAAGTTACATTTCAACAGATCTTTTTCTCCAAATCAGTGCATGAGCTGCATATTTACTTGGCCTATTAAAAAAACCCTAATTTTAACAATGCATGTATTTATGCTTCACTGGCCAACTAAACATCATTATCTTGCAGTTCAGTGCCTTTTAGATGTGCATTACTCTGAGACACTTAATGGTAGAATTTGTTCAGTGAACTCTCAGTCCTTTATGAAGCTTGTATGTGTGTCCTAATAACTGCCCTAATATCTGCCTTACATCACACAGATCAAGGAAAGGTGGAACATTGTTACCTGGAAGGGATATTACGTGTGCCCATGGTGTTCTGCAAGAATGACCAAGAGAAATTAACACATCTATAGGTAATTTCTGTGGCCCAGTATATGATGGGATAGCCACTTTTTGTTTGTTATGATGCCCTAATCTTTTTATGTGCTTCGCTAGTTGCTGGTTCCTGTCGTCTAAAGAGAGCTGTGAGGTGCATACGGGTGTGTGTGCCCTGTATATTATATCTGTATTTGCATATCTATATTTAACATTCTGTCTAAATTTCTTCTGGAAGTGTCTCTGGTGCCATGTTAACACCTTAAACATCCATGAAAATGCTTAGGAGAGCACAAGTTGCCACAGGGAAAATCCATGCTGGGGATAATTTTAGTTAATCATCTGTAGAGATGAGAAGGAGCCAGGCTTGAAAACGTCCTGTGTCACTTCCTGTTGGTTTTAGTATAGACTTAATTTTTTAATTTTCTCACTGACCTGATAGGGAGATTGTGGAAATGTTCTGCCCCAAAAGAAGTCCAGTCTTCTCCACCAACTTATGGGTGAATTCAGAGAGTAGGGGAAAGACAGTCCCTGTATTTTTCTCATTCTTCTTTACATTTATTCATTACCTCATTTGATGGACTTATTTACTGAACTACTTTAATGTGTGTAACATATACAGTAGTCTAATATAAAATGTGAAGATTCAACTGCAATTGTAAGAGTTAGCAATATCTTCTAGCATTCAAGACATAAAATAGGGTTCATTTTTTGTGACTAGCCCAAGCCATGCTGATGCAGTAGCATAAGCCTGATCCTTTGTAATAACTAGCAGGTCTGAAGAGCTGTGGAGCAGTCAGGCACAGGCAGATGGATAGTGCCAGGCTCTTTCCTGAGGTATGTGGCTCTGCAGAGTAGTAAGTGAAGAATCTGTCTCGTTCCTGTCTCTCCTCTGTGCCTTCTACAGTAGTTATTTGTCCACTGCTCATAGATCTGGCATTGAAAGCTGAAGCACTGCTTCAGTATCAGGTTTGTGTCTTGTTTGGTTTTCACAGGGGTGTGAACCTGTACAGAGGTTGTTTCCTGGGTGTTTGGATTTTTTTCTCTGACAATCGGAGGAGGTCTGAAGGAATGTGTTGTTGAATCTTGCATTACTTCTGCACATCAGGAAGTGAAACACAGTGGGAGACCCCGTGATTGTGCTGCATGAAGCATGTAAGTGACCCCCTTGCAGGTTGCAGAACAACTGTAAAAATACAGGCACATACTCCTCATGCATTTTCTTATCCACAGACCAACTCAGAAAACAGTCTTCTTCAGAGAGCAGCAATTGCTCTAGTCAAATCAACAAATCACCTCTTGGGAATTTAGGCTGAGAGATTCTCTCTGTTCAGATTTTTTGGCAACATGTGAACATAAACTTCCTTAATACACAAATTAAGAGTTATTGGAATAAATGGCTTATAGTTGAGGTAACATTTCTTAAGACATTTAGAGGGAAAATGAAAGCATACATTAGTCATATTGCCAATAAAGTTATTCTCTGTCACAGCCTTTCCATTTCTCTTCTTCTCTAAACCACTAATGAACACTCTAGCTGTAGAAGAAGTACAAACATTGTGCTCCCTAGTTTGTAGTTTTGGCAGTTCACAATATATCAGTGTCTGCACTGTCAAATTCTGCTCCAGATCAGTTGGCCACAGATCTGGCACTAAGACAAATACGTTTAAATTGCACACAGTCCAAAGAAGTGGGGAACTCTCTGCAGGTTTAGGTATGAATACAGCCCTTTCTTCTGTCAGGTGTTTTTGAAATTAGAAGTTTTCACTAAAATTACTGGTATAATCCTTGCTACAAACAGTCTCTGTTTCCTCTCTCTACTGGTAAGGTACTACTCCCAGTGTATAAACAAATGGTGATTCATTAGCACAATGACACAGAACGACAAATGACCTTGCATATGAATGGGTTATTCTTTTACTTCAGTTACAGCAATGAATCATTTCCCTCTTGTGCTCCTCCTTCACTTCTGCTTGAGTACATTTCTTATTATTTAGAATTCTCCTCTTGAAAGATCAGTTGTCCCTGGAGGTTGAGAGGGGAAGGATCCTTACTCGTACAAAGCACAGAGGAACACAACTCTGCTGAGTTATCAGGCAGCCTCCTGGTTTATCAGGCAGTTCTCTGGTTATCAGTGCCTATATTTACTCTTTTACATTGGACCATGCTTTCCTCTAAACAGTTTGTGTCCTCCTGACATGAGGTATGTTTCATGGGTGAAAGCATAAATTGTCCACCAAAACTCTTTCTTCTTCTGTGGAGATCTCATTGACGTTTGGAGACATTGGGTGAATGTAAATTGAACGTCAAGATTTTCACTGGAAAATCCATTAGAATAAATGTCTTTCATCAGTATTTAGAAAGAAGTTAGCATGTTTCAGTTTTCTTATTCTCCACCCCGCTTGAATACAGGGAAGCCTTGTTCTGAACTTGCTATCCCCACAAACCCTTAGTTTCTTAAAATACCTAAATACATAGATTTCCTGAAGGGCTTCCACAAACTGGTACCTAGCAGTATCTGGACATTTTTTCTGGAACTTTGTTGGTTAGGTAAATGTTAATAACATAATCTCACATTTATATAGTGATTTGGCACCTGGCCATTTTCCCCTGTTGTGTATCAGTGGTAAACAGCTGAGTTGGCTGACTCTTACACACAAAAACATTCTGTTCTAGCTGAAGCTGTTAATGAAAACACTACTGCAAAGTCTGTTGGTGGAAGTTGGCAATTTCAACAATCCAATTCCTAGAAGTACAATGGCTGATATTAACAGTGGCTTTGTAGGGCCGAGCACTCCCTTTGGCAAGGGGATATAAGCAGTGTGCCACCCAGCTGAGCAATTTCTGAAGCATGGGTTTACACACCTGGACTGTTTAAATAATGCTCAGGCTTGAGGTGAGAAGAGTGGAGAATTGCTGACATTCTTCAAATGCTCGGTGACTTGCTGCAAAAGAAGGACAATATTTCAGAGTCCATGATGGATAAGACAAAATTCCAGGTTTAAACTGTAGCAAGAGAGGATTAAGCTAGACATCAGGAGAAAAAAATATCTTCCTAAAAGTTTTCCTAAAGTTAAGGAAGAGCTAATATAGGAACCTGAGGGTACATCAAGTCCCTGGGACCTGACGAAATGCCAAGCCACTATCCATCGTAGTAGAGAAGTTGTGTCAGTCTGGTGAAGTTCCCACCAACTGGAAAAAGGGAAACATTACCCCCATTTTGAATAAGGGAAGAAAGAAAGACCTGGGGAACTACGGGCCAGTCAGTCTCACCTTGGTACCTGGAAAGATCAGGAAGCAAATCTTTCTGGAATCTGTGCTAAGATACATGGAAAATAAGGAGGTGATTGGTGACAGCCAACATGGCTTCATTCAGGGCAAATCAAAGTAGTACCTCAGAGGCAAAGATCTTTCCTTACTTTCCATATACCAGTTATGAGCTGCAATAGTAATGGGCAAAGAGAAGGTTGTCATCTCTGCTTCTGCCAAGGAGTTTCTTCAAGTTCTTCACTGATCCTCATTAATGTTTTTCCATTTCTGTTTATTTCATATTGATTATTCTTATCCTGCAATTACAAGTCTGTAGACCTTGAGAAGAATGAAGTACATCTGAAATCAAATACACTAATGTCCTATTTTAATTGCTGGTGATTAGAATTATAATGATTTGTTGTAACTGTGGGTATCTATCTGTAAAAGATTTTATTTACTGTCTATAATGCAAAAATTAGAAGGAAAAAAGTAGTTCTTGTCTTCATTTCATATATGAGGTAAAGGTTATGGATTTATGTTGTATGTATTGAAAACATTTGTCCAAATTACCATGATATCATTCGAAGCAGTTTAAACATGTGGCTACATAAATCTATGAAATTCTTCTGAGACAACGTTAGATGAAGCAATTTTTTATTTTCAAATCTTACGTGCAGCCATTCCAAGGGAAACAGTGTATTTAAATCAATTACAGGATTAATCTGAAGAGAAGTACATTAAGAACCTGAGGAGAACAGACTAGAGAAATACTACTTAGATTGCCAGCATCAGGTTCAAATTCACTTTGCAATTATTTTGTCATCATTTAAAGGTTTCTGTGGTTGTATGGAGAGCCTCTAGGCAGCTGCAGAACCTGACATGTGTGACAAAGAGTTAGACCAGTGGGTGGAGTCAGCCACAGGAATTTTTTTCTGGTGATATGTACGGTGTCCTAAAGCATCACAGCTTAGGGTCAACAGATCCTTAAGAGACAAATTCTAATGGGTTCAGGTAAACAGACAAAAAAGCAGGCACTATGTCCAAACGACATCTCAGAATGATCAATGAAAGTCAAGCTTTGACCCTGCTATTCATTTGTCTCTTTTTCTTGTGAAGAGAGATAAATGGAAGAAGTTACAGACTGGTCTGAAAGTATTGGCACCCCTCTGTTTTTTCTGTAAGGTCATATCCAGAGGTATCTGAAGGAAGAAAAAATTAATTTAAAATTGAGTATGAGAAAAGTCCTGAAGATGAAGCTAGGAAAATCATTGAGGAATATAATGTGAAATTATGAAAAGAACACAGAAATATCCCAAATTCTGCTTTGACTTGCACCCCAGAAAAGCAAAATCATTTAATGAAACATGCATGGCAGGTTTATCCCTAGAAGTAGAATTTATTTCAGTTCAGAAAATCATCTTTAAAATGTTATGTAAACATTCAAGAAAAAATAGGAAATTGTTCTGGGTTTTTTTTCCTTTTTTTTTAAGCAGTCATTTTGTTCTGTGTAGCAAAGGAGTACCTTCAAAAAAGAAACATGCTCTAACAAGCAGAAAATCAGTTTAAAAATCAACTTGAGTCATACCTTCAGTTTTAGTAGGGTCTGGATTTAAAGTAATTTGACACTTGCCATGTTTCTAGATCAAATATAAATATGAGATGGTATGAGATGCAGAAGAAGGTTGTCCAAATATGTGTCAACCAGATCTGCTACATTTTGGAGGTTTCACAGTGCTCACCCAACTCCTGCTTATGGATAAGGAGCATTTGCCATGTGCATTCCTTAAAGTCAACTTGTTCAATATTCAGACTCTCCCTTTGGTTTTCAAATGTTCTGTATTTTCTCCGACTTCTGTGACCCCCTCCATTGGTTACCAAACACATTTTTATCCCTTTTATACTTCCACTTCCATTGGTCTTTTTTTTTTATTAAATATTCACCAAGAAACCTGACTCCTGTCAGATGAGGAGTTCATTACTGGCAGGCTGAACAGAGTAGGCAAACTACAAATGCTGATCATGGTACAGGTAAATTGAAGAACTTCAGGAGACTTGCCTGATTAGGTAGATGACAACGGGAGAGGTTGCTGGGTTAGAAAAAGAGCAATGGCCAGCAGATCTGTCCTCATATCTTTCTTCCATAATAGAATGAGAGACACTACAGCTCAGAAGATGTTCATATACAGTATTTGATCATATAGAGCGTTTCTGGCTCTACCAAAACTCTAGGAAGTTAATGCCTGAAGATTATTCTGCATACCAACTGTTAATGTAAGAACATGAAATGCATGGGTGGAAAAAAAGCACATTATTGTGACAAAAGAATAGGAAAAATCAGAAGTAGATAAATATAGAATCAGCGCTGCAGTGGAATAATAGGTGCCATTCTAGGAAGATGAACAGCTACTTGGGCTTCAGCTTAAGCTCAGAAAAATTAGAATAAACTTGCACCATGTTTGTCACATCCAAGAGGAGATCAAAGTATATGCTTGGATGTAATCCAATCAGCAATAAAATCATTACAGTTCTTTTTCTAGCAAATCCAGTCAATATGTCGATCATACAGATTAACACTCCTACGATAGCAGATGACAAAGATGCAGTTGATGAATTCTATCAACGGCTTGAAGAGACATTAATTAAAAATGAAGGAAAGCTATCATCCTTGCAACTGGGGACCCAACTGTGGAAGTTTGGCTGTCAGATGTTTGGCTTGCCAAAAGAAGTAATGGGAAATGACTACTCATCTTGGTTTACTGAATGAAAGGAGCATCTCGTTGAACTTTCTTGCCTTCATGTTCCTTCCTTCTTCATTTAACACCTAGGCTGAATGTCCAAGATATTTGTATAGATGGCTATAGCATAATGAGTAAGAGCCAAGCGATACTGAACGATGAATATGTAAGAAGCAAAGAACACCCCGAGTCAGAAGATCAGTTTTTGGCTTCTAGAATGTCAAAATATGGATATTCAGCAGCCTGTTGCTTCTTGTCCAGACACAGAAAAATCTGTGTGATGTCTGTCCAAAAGAGGTTGGTGGTATTGGCATGAAGGAGCAGTCAGTTAACCCAAATGGGCTATGAAATAAAACTGCCAAGTGCGAGCTACCAGGAAACACATCCTGGTAAGTCGGGACTGCTCTGAACATCTGTGAACAGCGGCAAGCAACCATTTCATAAGGCAGCATGTGAACAGTAACATATGCTGCCCAGACTTTTTCCAAGTGCATAGAGGATTTTCTTTGAGAGAAGCTCTGAAAGAATTTGCAAACTAAAAATAAATGGCATGTCCCACTGTGTGCCACCCTCCCCACCTCCCCCAATCCCACCCCAGGAAACAAGTCAGATGTGCTGATAAGATAACAAGGCAAGCTGCAGTCCTAGCTAATCTGCAGCAAATGCTGGAGTTAGTGAAACCCACGAGTGGAAACCACATTAAGGAACTTAATGTGGGAGAGAATGAAATATCTCTACACTGACCAATGAGAGGATGCAAGCAAATGTTTTGTAGTGATCAACTGCAGAAGAAATAGATAAGGTTCAGTTATCTGGAAACTTTTACATCCAACCACAAAGGTATTCAAAAGGAAGTGGAGGCAGAATTCCAATTCAGCTGTATCTTCTCACAGAAAAAAGCATGAGAAATCTGGCAAACATTTATTAACATATTATCTTATTATTATTAAACATTTAACATTTATTGAAGTACAAGGTTCAGCAGGTGAAAATAGGAGTGGCTGAGGGAGCTGGGATTTTTCAGCCTGGAGAAAAGGAGGCTCAAGAGGGACCTCATTGCTCTGTACAACAACCTGAAAGGAGGTTGTGGCCAGGTGGGGTCAGTCTCTTCTGCTGTGTCTCAAGGGAAAGGATGAGAGGAAATAGCCTTATTTTGCCAGAGGAGGTTCAGTTTAGATACTGGAAAACTTTTTTCTATAAGAAAATATTTTCTAGAAGAAATGTTTTTCTGAAAGAGTGGTTAGGCATTGGAATAAGTTTCCCAGGGAGGTGATGGAGTCACCATCTTTGGAAGTGTTAAGAGAGGTGTGGATGTGGCTCTTGGGGATATGGGTTAGGAGCAATTATGGGAGTGCTGGGTTGTGGTTGGACAACAGATCTTGAAGGTCTCTTCCAAAAAAGCTTATTTCTAAGTCCAAGACAGTGAAGGAAAGAAAGCAAATAAAAGCTTATTTTTCACCAATTTTCTTCCCATTGTACATGGATCGATACTTTGATAGCTTAGCCTGTGTTCCAGGTCTGTCTTTTAAAACATCAGCAAAAGCACTGCCACAAGCAGTGTCTGCACATTATTTATATAGATTTCATTCCAAATTACTTAAACTGGTCCTAGAAGGAAGTATTCATGTCATCAGTGTGCAGTATCCACCTTTTGGCAACTGTCCTCCCTAAGAAGATCGGGTTAGTTGTGTGCTACATGACTCTAATGGAGTAGTACTGAGAGGCAAACAGTAGTTAGCCTTTACATGGATAAATCTTATGTACTTTCACATCTCTGAAATCCAGTTACTCTGTACTTTTTGCCTCACTGCTTTCACAGCCTTTCTATATTGCCCACTTGTATTTTTCTGAGTCATGCCTACAGTAATTTAAAAAAAACCCAAACAACCCAAACATGTAGTTAAAAAAAACCCCTGTAGTTTTGCTTTAGATGAAAAATCTAGACAGATTGAAATACAGCACATCTCCGTGCTCTGCTGCCCTTATGTCCAAACTGAGCAACAGTCACGCAGTTTATCACGCTCATTACAATTTTTGTGTCTACTGCCATGCATTTCACTTCCTACAGACTTAAATACTATACATAAGTTCAAGAAACCACAAAGATATCTGAACTCACAGATTCAATAGGACAAACTGGCTCTTGTAGCACTTCTTTTCCTGCACACCCTCCCCCACCAAACAAAACCCCCAAACCACCTATTCTACTTCTGATTCCTGCAGTATCTTCATCCACCCCTTCTATCTTTTATGCATTTAATTGTACTGTTTCTCTTCTTTTGATGCGTAGAGAGATCAAATTAAACTGGGCAGTATGTAGTCAAGGCACTGTTGGACTTCGTTCTCTGTGTTTCAGTTGAAGCTGATCCCATATCCGCAGAATCCCAGAATTTTTACCTGGAATAGTTGGAAGGGACCCACAAGGATCATCGAATCCAACTCTTGAGTGAATGACCCATGTGGGGATAGAGCCCATCACCTTGGCACTGTTAGTACCCTGCTCCGACCGGCTGAGCCGATCTCAGGGCTGATGTTAATTGCTTATGGTCTGATTTAGATAATTACTTTTTTTTTTTTAAATCAAACTGTTTTCATGCTGTGAGAAAGAAATTTGTAGATGGGAATTTTCCCTTCCAATCCTTGTTTTCTGCATCCTAAATTTCAGGTTTCATGCTGATATTACAGAAATAGTTGGAGAAGGCTTCATGGTCTCCAGAACGTAATGCAGGATATTAATTCTCTGCCCCTTCCTCTCCCATTTATGATTTTTGCAGTCTTTGAAATACAATGCAGCCCTGCAGTCATGTTGATGTTGTTCAGACTTCTCTCTTATGTATTTTATAGGAGAAAAAAACCACCACCAACTGTCTTTTCTGGATTTATTCTTGAAAAATCGAAACAGCATAATACCACAAAAGGGAAAAAAGGACAATGTTTGATGAGCAGATCAAATGCACAAAATAATGACTTGGGATTTTTCCAAAGGACATTTTCCTTTACCCAGACATGCTTTTTCTCCTTGTTGCTGTCATGATTGATTAGTGAAGCACCAAACAATCCATGTAATTATTCACCAACTGCAGACCATCTGGAGATAGAAATTTGCAGTCTCTTTCTAGAAATGTATCTGCACTGGGTTTGCTGCACGCTTTTGAGCCTAGTACTTAATCACTACATGTGGGAGGTGTTAACTAGGGAATTGCCTTCCCAGTCTAACTACATTATCATTTATATTGTGCTGTAAATGTCTGTAATATTTAAGATGCTTTTCCAAGGGTTGGAAGTGCAACACACATAACAGCTCATACCCCAAAGAGCATGGAGTTGAAGTGCACAAGTGGATCCCATAAAATAAAAGGCAAATGGTGAGGAAATAGTGGCTGCAAGAGAGGTAAAGGAACAGATGTGAAATTTTTTTGGAGGAGGAGGTGAGTGAGGAGGAGGGAAGCTGTTCCCATGTGAAAGATGATCTAAAATGGGGAGTGGGCGAAGGAAATGATTTGGAGTTTCTTACAAGCGTGTCTGCTGTCCTATCAAGAAGTGTTTGCGCTTTTGAAAGGATAGCTAAATTTGACAGGAAAAATAAACCTTTTAAACATACTAGCGTAAAAGGAAATGTAAAACCATTGCCCATTGCATGGTTTAGACATCCTATGCATTACAAAAGTAGCTGCCATCAAAATAATGCATGTCTCACAACCAGAAACTTGTAAACTCAACATGAACCACGTCTCTCGCCCTTCAGAGATCAGGAAAAACAACACAGCCTTAAGAAAGACCTGAAGGTCACCAGCTTGGACAGCAAGGTAAACACTCTGGCTTTGTGGAGATGAAGCAGGAAGGCGGGAGGCCTGTTCCTCCAGTGGAAATAACACAGTGGGCACCAGACTCTGGCCATTTTACAGTTAAACTAGGGATTGCCCATGTTTTTCACTGTGGTGCTTCACATGTGCCAGTCATGACTGGGAGTGACACACCTCAGCGATATGGCATTTTTGGCTGAGACTTTAGAAACAGCTCTATCATTATTGCTGAAACTACAAATATGTGTTCAGAAGGAATCATTAAATATGAAAAGACATCTATGTCTGGGATAATGTCTCCTGGCTGGGGAAACATCCATCCTGCTTTGTGCGCTAATATGCTTCTTCAGAGCTGCTTTTTGCAGCTCTTACATATAGTGAGGTTTTGTTTGTATGGTCTGAAGTATTTTGTCAGTATTTTGTACAATATCTGTTCCTTCTTCCAAGACATAACAACAACTTTATTTTACAAAGAGGGGATATGGATAGATTTGTTGCATATGCAGTTTACCTCCAAAGGCGTGCCACAATGCAAACATATGGGCTGCATCTCTTTATGCTAATAAACATTATAAAGCCATGGCCTGGTCTCTGGCAGATCATGTCAGAGCTTCTAACTATATGACTAAGGTCTTCTCCTGGTAGAAGAGAGATTATCTGTCCCTGGTATAATCTGTCCTTGCAACTTACAGAAAATGGACCTTGTCCTAGTGCTGAGCCATGCTGTGTCATTGTCTGGGGGAGCACTAATTCCTGTCAACCAAATTCACACCAGAGAGTGTGCTAACAATTCAACAATATAAACAGTAATGTGCTAAAATTCATTCCCTGTTTAGACACTTGGTCCACGGGTATAGGCGTAACAGTAGTGTGTATCTAATTCAGAACCTTTTTAGACAGCAGATAATGACCAGGTAGCCTCCCTAACACACCTGACTTTTTCCTGGTTTCTTACAAACTATACCTGAGAAGTAGGAGCCACCAAGCAGGCTGGAATTCTTTGTCTCCTATTGGGATGTCAGGTACTGCCCCTATTTTGTCCTACTGATTGTGTCTGGTTCTCTCATTCATTCACTGTGATGCACTTTAATCTTACCCTTAAATAATTTGCCATTCCTTCCCAGCTTGGAGCATCTTGAGTTTGTTCTCAACAATTTCCATCCCATATCAAGTTAATTAAAAATACTCATTAATATTAGTCTCAGATCCCTGTGGAACCAGTCTTGATGCTGGGCCACAGCTAATGAGCAGATTTTTGTAACTAGTTGCATATGGCAAATGAAGGGGCAGGAAAATTAGGTGAGGAATGATTCTTTTTACTAATCCTGTGATTAAGAAAAGGTGAGAACCAGTAAATATCACCAAAGTTGTCATATAAGTCTTAGCAATGTTTTACATTCTATCACACTTACTCTGTCTCTCTGAGCAGGCAGCTGCTAGACTTAACTACAGTAAGATAATGTCAGAAAACAGAAGCAAAATATTTTGATCTGGGGACTGCAGAGCTGTGGGTGGTGTTAACTGTGGCCTCCTTGTAGATCAGAGACAAACCAGGAAGAACTTCTAGAAGAGTGAGGAGCTAAACTATGCTGTTCCCAAATTAATGTGCTATTCTTGCTTAAGTCAGTGGAAGGTTCATCATGGTCTCCAGTGGAGTCAGAATTTCCTCCCCAGTACTTAAAACCCTACCAGGTTAACAGAAAAAAGCACAAAAAATTACTTGCTGTTCATTTTTGGAGACTAGATATATGTATATAGTTGGTGTATTCCCCTTAGCCACATTCCAGCTGCATGTTGGGTAAGACTCAACATACTTTAAGCTTTCTGCTCCGTGGTGCCTTGATTTCTACTAAGTGGGAATCTTGGCATATGTAATAGATAGAAATCCTGGTCTATGCTGAACTTGCCTCTAGTCTGGATGTTCACAGGATATCCGAGAGCGTCATGGTGCGTACCCACACATCACTGCAGACGCAGCCCAAAAAAGTCTCTGTCTTCAGAATGAAAGCAGTAGGTACCAACAGATGGAGAAGCCTATTGACTTCCAGTCAATGTTCAGTCTTTTTACCTGGAGATACTGCTGTTTCATTAAATATTGCTCATTGTTTTGGATGTCACAAGAATGTATTCACTCATCATAGCAGGAAAGTGCTTTAACCAGGCTGAAGGGTGAATAGTAGAATGATCTGCATTAGGAAGTTAGTGGGAACCATTTGGTTTTACCTTGTCTGATTCAACCTATCCTTCCTATGTAATTTGTATTACTTTTTTGTTAAATTAACACAGGTCCAGCATGAAAGGGAAAGAGAAGGAGGAACAGAAAGAGTCTTTGCATTGACCAGTCAGGTAAGAGGAATCCCACCTCTGTTACCCCTCCAGGATGTTTCTTCCCTAAGACATATAAAAGTCTCATATGCCAAGGAAACAGACCACTGTTGGGGCCATATCTGGACTGTGTGCCAAATCATAAAAAAAAAGGGATTTTATAAGTAGCTCTACCAAAACCCATGTTTTAGAGGAAAACTCATCACATGCAAATTAGGTAGTGAAGTGAAAACACCTTCATGTTTTCCAGAAGCACCCTTAAAGCAAGCCCTTAAAAGCAAGTCCTGTAACTTGGTGTTACTCATTCCTAAAGGACAATTTTTCTTCCCAACACACAGTGGTGTCCTCAGGAGGAAGGGAGAGTTTGTACTCTGACCTGCAGCCAGTAGTTCTGTACTTCACCTTTTGTGCACCCAGTGAATGACACGGTCACTTTGTCACCTTGGCAAGCTGTGATGAAAGCTCTATGGCCGCTGACATTCTGTCTGTCCAGTCTCTTGGAGGAGTCTGTAGCTTTCTGTGCTATGCTGATCCAGACACAGCAGAGATGATTTCATGAGCGAGAGACAAGGAAGGTAGGCAAAGATTTTTATAACTGGGATGTTTTCCTGCTTCCATCTAAACTAAGAGTGGTTATCAAATGAATTCATAAACACCATCAGTCACTGACAGTTATTTGCTGCTTTCAGATTAAACAGAATTCGGACCAGTGATCAAGAGGCGAGGGGTCTCTCACTTACTGACAACCCTGTGAGCCATCAGTTTCCCAAGAGCACTAGGTTTCATAGGAATGTCAGGAAATATGCAGTAGTGATGGTGTAGTGTATGCTTGAAATGTTGATGAACTTTCTAGTTTAAATGTACTTGACTTACTGTAATTAGGCAGCAGAAGACTTCTTTAAGATGCATTCCTAGAGCAAGTTAAACACTGTTTCTGTTACATGTCATTCCTCAAAGACAGCATCTGACAAGTATCTGAAGTGTAGCATTTTAACACTGTTTCATTTACCCCAGACTTCGCTGTAGCAGCCTTCCCTGAATTTAATAAGGCTGTATTAGAACGAGCAGTGCCCAGAGTAACCTGAGTCAATGAAAAGCAATTTAATTCACTGTACGGAGAGGCACATGGTGTCTCTCTCCCCTCCTGCCCCCAAAGTAGATTAAATGAAAAGCTTTCTTATGCATTGAATGAATGCTTTCAGGATTGTGTATCATACTGTGATGGCTACAAAATCTTGGGTAAATGTGTATATTTGGGTCACTGTGTATTTGTTTGCAGATGGAAAGGTGAGTTGAACATGAATGTATACACTCCTCTAAACATACAGGAAGACAACTATTTAATTCACTGAAATTGAATAAAAATAAAAGGAACAAAATAGCTGAAGCACGAGTAGTATAAACAGGATGGCTGTGATAATGTGTGTATGTGCTTTTATTCTTTGCAGTTCAGTAACACCTTCAATGCCATTTATACAGAGCGTGCACTAGGAAATCCTGCCACTACTACACAGAGCTGGGCTCTTTGGTGGCATGGCACAGTGAAATATCCTGGGCTAGTGTAAAGACATGAGGCATATTATTTAAGATTACAGTAATACTGCCCCTGACAACTGTACATTAATTGAGACCACGAAGAGTGGTCGCTTTCCAGGTGTGTGGCACAGCGCAAGTTGGTGTTCTCAGCAGAGGTCACCAACAGACACCATCCTTCACTACAGGTACAGAAACTGTGTTTTCATGTTCTTTGAGCTACAGATACTCAGAAATTGCACTAGGTTGTAAGTTGTGCTTTTATTTCATGTTGGTATTTGATCTCATCTTTTATGTCTATTTCACATATTCCAGTTAGCATGTTAAGGTTTTCTGCTAGCAGTTTGCATCTTCTTGAGATGTAGATGTTAAAATCAAATGCCCGAGTGTGGAGGTCAGCATTTGTTATTATCTGATTTGGACTGTATGCGTTAACATTTAACAGCAAAACTGAAGTACACAGGATGCAGCACTAAGTGTTTTAGTTCTTCTGGCCTAGAGGGCATCTGTACTTCATTTTTTGCTACCAAGGCAACAGTTTAGCTTCAGGCAACAACTCATGAAGTTACTGTACATGCTAATAGGAGATCAAGCTTCTTCAGAAAATCAAACTATGTCACCATGTGATTAGTTTTAAGAATGAATTAATACAAGAATTGCAAAGCTAAACATAATCTCCGTAACACCAAATTTACTTTTGTCTCTAATAAACTAAGTTCATGTTTGAGAGACAAATTAAAAACCAACAAGCTTAACTTCTCTAGCAGTAGAAAAAAAGGTGAGCAGGAAAGTGAGATTTATTCAAACAGATGTCCATACTTTTCTTATAAGTAGGTTTAGAGGGACAATATTTCACAGCTGTATTCAGTGTTCGTTCATCAGAAATTACCTCACAATTCAGAGTACATAATTCCAGGTCTTGTTAACATCTGTACATATTATAAACAACGAATGTATAGTTTAATGATGCCTTCTGCTGTTTGAAATTGTTATGGATCAAGTTTGATCAGCCATTTTGGAAGATATACGAGGTTCATGCATCACATATGGCTGCCCTGATTCTCCAATCTGCTGTGAAATTCATGGATAGAAAATGGAAAAAAAGATTTGCTATGTGCTGGGAATAGGTAAATGATTTAAATAAAAAATAATGGGCTGGAATATTGCACTGTGTATGTGCATGTAAAAGATAGCAGTACTTATCTGTGGAAAGAACTCCCAGCAGCTATTTACTGATGAAATTGGTTTGTGAGTCAGTCAGAACTTTTATTGCTAGCATGCCATACAGCTACAGTGCTTGCGAATCTCTGTAATCTTCTTTTTTGTTGTTGTTTTATTTGTGAAGATGAGCTTCCAAACCAGTCCTGTGTGTGCTGTGCAGGACTTGAGCAGTGTTTGGGCAATGTGTGGGCAGCCCTTAGGGGGAGCTGAGTACTGTGCAGGGCACCACAGTTGGTGTGTTCTGTAGTGGTGGTGGTATGGGGCTGGTGGCTGTGGGATGTGGAAGGAGCCACGTCCTTTTTCAGTGACAGAACTCCAGGCAGTGTGCTGGTGGGGACTCTGAGCTCCTGCTTCCTTTTGCATACATCTGCCTGCAAATTCCGTGGGAAAAGGATCTTTGACATATATATTTTTCATATGTTATTTCGTGTAGAGCAAAGGCAAAGATAGCAGGAAAAACATTGCTGCATATGTATGTGCATATATACACACAAATATATATATTTTTTTTTCTTTTAGACACTTTGTATCAAGCTACTGCTAGTAGCTACATACAGCTACTAATTCTAGAACTAGAATTCAGCTTAATGGCTCCCATCCTCTCTTACTTAGCCTTCTGTGATGAAAGAGCAAATTCTTTCAGAGAAAAGAATTGTTCCCGTTAATAAAACAACTGGGACAACTTTTTAGCAGACCCAATTCTTACCCCGGCTTTCTAGCCACTGGAAAAGAACAAAACAGAAAGACAACTCTGGGTCATCCCCGTCATCCCCTTTGCACCTTTTTTCCTATCTGGTTTTATTTAAGAGACCTAAGTAGAACTTTGTAGGAGTGGGTAGACAAATATAATAAAACGTAATAGCACAGAGACAACAGGGACAGGTCATGGGGAGTGTGGGCTGACTGTTCATTCTCCCTTTCATCTTCGTGAGAAAATCTTTAACAGTACCCAAATAGCAGGAAAGTACTAAGGAAGTTCAACAGCAAAAGACAGGCTGTCAACTTTTGAAAATATACTTGAAATTTATAATTCTGTTCAACCAGCATCTCAGTGTACATCTCATCTTGTCAGCATCCTGGGACACCTACCAAATTACTTTTGGAATAATCATCCCTCTCAGCCTGGCCTCTGCAGAAGTATCCGCCACATCAGTCTGTGATGACTTCTTCATTATGATATTTGTATGAGAACATACATGAGCAGATCCCCTGCTCTCGTCACCTGGGATTTCCCATGCAGAACCTTCTTCAATCAATTCAGCTTCCAAAAAGATTTTCTGACTCAGTATCAGAAGCCTGTCCTTATCTGATTTGTTCTCCCTTCTGGACAAAGAACAGTTCTAGGAGAGATATTCATTGAAGATTCTTCCCACCAGACACTCTCTCCATTCCATCACACACAACTCTGTGGACCAGACTATGCAAAATTTTTTTCAGATTCTTTTGACTGTCCTTCCAGCCTTTCCTTCTTCTTGGAGTGGAGTTTAAGCCTCACCTTTCCTAAGTACTCCATGAAGTCCCAGACACTCTTGTACTGTGATAAACAGGAAGTGTCCCACTTGCCCTGAAATGAATTTAGGATTCTTAGGTTTGATTCTTGTAAAAATTCTCGTAGTCACTGAGTCCTACACAATTTTAACAGGAAGCATGAGTACAATTTATGATGCTGCTTAGTCCTTGACAAAACATGACTACAGTAGAGATCATCAAACATTTGCTTGTGTTTTCTTCCGGTTTACCCCACAGTAACTAGATTAGAGGAATTTGTCTTTCTTGTTAGATCCATCTCTGTAGCAAAATCTCTTGTTGCAGATACAATCTCCCTGAGGGTCATAAGCAATGATTCAATTAACCTTCCTCTGAAAAGTTTGTTGGTAGCATTTGAAATTAAGCTGCCACATCTCCATAAGGATTTCTCTTCATCCTATTCTAGTTTTCACTTCTAATGAGACAAAAGTGGCTCTCTTAACTTTATGGATTCTATGGTTCTAATAAAATACTAGAGTATCTGTTTTTTCTCTTTTGAGCAAACACATATTTTACCTTACCTCTTATCACAAATTCTTTGCTGAAGAAGATGATGCTTTAAATCCAGTAGAAAAAAAAGAGGATAGCTTCAAAGAGGAGACATGAAAATTAGTATCAGAAGAAAGCTTATTATTGAAATAATAATAAAAAAAAACATTCTTCTTAAGAAGCCGAAGTTTTTTATAATATGTTCTGTTGACTAGGCTTGCTTGGGGAGTTTTTGGTTGCTTACTCTGTCTTGATTCCCAGAATGTGGACAATATATGTATGTTATATATAATGTATTTAAACCTCATTTTTAAAATTAGGGGAATGATCTTTCTCGTTTAATTCTTTATGTATATATTCTTCTTAATATATGATAATATGCCTGCTAGGTTTTTTGTGGGGATTGCTGGGGTTTTTTCCCTCCAGGAATTAAAATTCCTCATGATATTAAGCAAGTTTCTTGTTTTTAGCGTCATTGTCTGGTTCAGCATTGGACTAGGTCAGAGAAGTCCTGCTTAATGATGAAAAGAGTGTTGAATTTTGGACATGAAAGTTTTAGTAATTTCAGTTGCTACTGATTTGTATGCAGAGACAAGACTACTAGAGAAATGAGAATTTGACATTTATCTCCTCATATAAATGGAATGATTTATTCTTTAAATCAAAGTAACCTACTTTGGTTGCTTTGAAAGCCTTCCTTCATTTTTTTCCAGCATCTGATTAAGGTACATTTTTCTTAAGCAAAGGAATTTTATGTTCAGTGAGTTCAAGTTTACTCAGTCTTGACCTTAAAAACGGATTTCTGCCTAGGAAGTTATATTTCTGAAAATAAAGGTTGACTGCCAGTAGAAACCATGGGTAAATCTTAACAGATGGCAGTACATGCTGCAATTTTATGAAATTCCTGCACAGGACTGTATGTACAACTTATTATGCATAGTTGTTGGGATCTGTGCAATTGAGTATGAATATACAGTGTGTGGGATTAGTTCTGCATAGAAAGAAGAGCTTGTGTGGACTGACATGGTGACACAATTGCATGTGGTTTTTACATGTGCCTCAGCCTTGGACAAAATTCCATGTGCAAGGCAATCCAAGCAGTATAAGTGTACAGTGTCTCCTGCCACGGCCCTCTGGGTAGGGGGCTGATGTGTTTCTGAGGTGGTTCACATGCACATATACATGAGCTGAGCCTGTTTCAAAGGTCATTTATAGTGAGATATGTGTATAGATGGACAGAAGCATCTGTGGAAAATTTGGTCCACAAAAGAGCGAGTAAAGACCAACAGGTAATTTTGTACTGAGGTCTTCATTCTTTTTAAGGAATTTGACTTGTTCTGTTCTGCTAGTGTTCTGTTATGTTCTGTGTCCCCAAGACAAGGTTGAGGTAGTATAAAATTACCTTATGTTGCCTCTGTAAATATTCTTTTACAAGAACTCTATTACCTGATTCATTGCCAAGAACCTACTCTACCAGGTATTGTAGCAGCTGGACCAAAAGGAGAGTGTCTCACTCACTTTTCTTCCTTGGAAATGATTTCTGGCTGGCCAGGGAAAGAGCTGGATCTGACTTGCCACAATAAAATATAATCAATCTTGAACTCCAGAGGAAGCTTGAGTAGATTTTCAGAAGCTTAGGTGGATCAAATCAGCATATCCAAGTTTGTAAAACTTATTTGTTTTGTGAAATATGAGGGAACACTCAATACCGAAAAACTGGTATTAGTTGAAAATGGCATCAACATTCTAATGTGCGCTGAGGAGAAAAGGTTTGAAGTGTTTAAACAACTTCTCCACAAACTAAATAGTTGCTGGCTAGCATAAAAGAGTTAATTAAAGCTTACTTTCCAGTAAGTAAGAACTTTCTAATACCTGCAGGTGTCCAGCAGATTCTTTTGTATCAGCTAGCTGTAAGGGGTAACATGATCCTCCACTATATCCTTTTGAGTTGAAGTAGACACATTTGTAAGGTAATAGAGAAGATTAATAACCACATCTTTATTGAAAAGAAAATGAACACCACACTGAAATGCCTTTCAACTTTTTGGAAGTTCAAACTGGGCTCCAGCAGGGCTCTAATCTGCCTTTTAACTTAAACTGAAGCATTTCAATTGGAGCTGCTTTGTATGTTTGGATCATTGCTATACAGCTGAGCTTCAGCTCCGTCCTGTTGGAAATCCCCATGCCCTGTTGGTCTCTGCCTGCTGTATTCTCACTGTTGGATGTGGCAATCAACCTTTTTTTGGCAGCTCTCCGTAAAAGCCAGCTACCAGCTGTTTCGTGTGACAGAATGAAGCCAGTACTCGCTGCTGCTGCTTTCTTTAGGGCTTTAATGCCTTTTATCAAGAGTTTTCTTTTTGTTAAGAAGACTACTACAGCAGTGCACATTCAAAATTCAAATAGCTTTAGGTAAGGAAGAGACTTCAAATGTTCAGTGTCTTGGTGTCAAAATGAGGACAGCAATGGCAAGTGCATTCAAAAACTACACTGGGGTAATGCTTTTGCTTTCTACTTGTAAGCCCATTAAATCATTTGCAGAGGACTGCATTCCCTCTGCTGTGTCCTCACTTTCGGAGAAAGAAAGGGTTGAGTGAAAAACCTTTCTCCCCCTCAGTTACAGATCTTATGCTGAGATACTTCTTTCTCTTTTAGACATTTCTGACCACAAGAAACGCTTCTTGAATCTTCAGATTTCCAATATCCTTAGAAAATGTGTTAATAGCACTAACCAAAATACTGCCAGTACACTTTGATTCAAAGATACATTCAGATACAGCATTGCTAAATTGGACCATAAACTCACTTTGAGAACCTTCAATCAGCAAATGGCTTGATACAATAATCATGGAACTAAAAGCTATAAAAATAATTTTATCAGTCAGTAAGCACTTCTAGAAAGGGATCACATAGCAAAAACCTCAACAATGCTAGGACAGCCATCCTATATAACCATGCAGAAATTACTAAATTTCTTCTTTTTGAAAAGTGCAAACTGAAACAAAAAAACAGAGGTGCTTTTCTACTTCAGGAGTCTGCTGTCCTTTTGTGTTGTCTTTCTGGCCTTTGTTCATACAAGATACTGTTAGTTATCTTGTCTTATATGTAAAGTATATACCGAAATAGAGATGCTTGCAGAAGCACTTCTCAAAATTCAGGATTTGATTTAATTAATGAGATAGACTTACACATGCTAATGCTGTGTGCACCCATACAGCCATTGGGAAGCACTTCAGTAAGAATGGGACCTATGATCAGTAGCCCAGGCATTTGTCTTAATTGACTTAAATAAATGACATGGAAAATCTTCGGACGAGTCGACAGCAATGCTCCCTTTTCTTGTATGTTTCAACACCATCTAAAGGCAGGAAACCTATGAGTTAGCAGGACCTGACTCACAGAAGGCATCTAAACAAAGAGCCATACAAAGGTCTAGTTGATTCTTTAAAGTAAATACAGCAATCTGTAGATTACAACATCATAAGCTGTCGCAGAGATTCCAGCTTGTCTTCCCTCCAAAATGCTTCTCTTCAGCTCCTTCTTCAAAAACTACCGACCATGGATAATTCACCACAGCCCTCGACAATTTGTTCCAGTCCTTAGTTATCATCACCTGCAGAAAGACAACTTTATTCCCCATCTAGACCAGTCCATCTGCCCCTTTTCTCCAGTTACACTCATGTCTACTAATCCAAACAGCCTTTTACTCCTGTTATTACTCACAGAGCGGGGTTAAATTGCTTCATAACCTTTTCCACTGTAAGCTAAATTGACCAAGCTTTTAGTTCTTCACTGATGCAGGACCTTTTGTAATCCTTTAAGAAGTCTCATGGCTCTTCTCTAAATTTTTTGCATCATTTGCATTATCCTCCTTAAATTGTCAATATCAGAACTGGAGATAGTCAGCCTGTAACTGCAGCAGGAATGCCAAATGGAGGGGTTATACAAGCTTTCTGTTCCTACTAGGTTCTTCTCATAATCTAGCCATTATTCTGCATATATTGATGCTTTTTGACAAAGGGAAGTTAGAAATCTATCCTCAAGAAAGCTCTCAGTGAGCCTGACCCATTGCTACTCAGTGCCGTGTGCTTTGCTCATAAAATGAGGCAGGAAGCCACAGGCTTTTGCGAATGCAAGCTGGCCACCAACACAGAGGAACCCAGTTTGGGCATGTTTTAAAGAAACAGTATTTTTAGGGACTGATGATTCATCTTTTCCTTTACCTATTAAAAGCCTGATGACAAATATGTATTAGGTGCCCAAGGATATGGTCTCAACATCAAGCAATGAATTGCAATAATGCGAAAAGTCAGTCTCGAAAGCAGACAGTGATGAGGACGTGCCGGAGCTATGTTCAACCCACCATGCAGGGCGCAGCTGGCCAGGTGTGCAAGAGGGGAACATTCTGTGTGCCTCCCATGCGGGGATCGTGCTGCTGGATGCATTGTGTGGCCGTGTGGGGTGGCCTCTCAGCCCCAGCTGAGTGTCTGTCTCTCAAGGTTTGGAGTCAAACATCAGTTCCTGCACATGCACCTTGTGTGCACCAGCTTGCAGGCCAGTAATGCTAATGAAAAGTCAATAGCTGTTAGCAGGTAAACCTGGCACATTTAGAGGCAAGGATGACAAACCCACGCTGTGCACCACTGTGTCCTGGTAATTAGCCTTGGTGATGGGCTGCGCAATTACCCTGGAGCAGCCTACGCACAGGTCCGTTTCCAATCGTGCTGATGCTTTGAGAATTCAGAGCTTTTGGAAGCGTTCTCGGAGCTGGAGCACAGCCTGTGGTTTGAAAGGAGGCAGTGGGAAAGTAAACAAAGATGGAATAAAGTAGATTTTTCGTTCAGTTGGCTGGTTTATTTTTGTTTGCTGGTTGATTCACCCTTTTTTTTTGGACCCCTTTTGCCTTCGTTACTTTTTTACACCTCCTACAATGTGGCATCTTCACAAACATAAGACAAATTGTGAAGTATAACACAGCAAAATTATGAGGCATGTGACATCAGAGAAGGCATATAAATTAAAAACACTGAAATTACTCGTTTTGTAGTGCATACACACATATGTCAGCAAGGGATAGATGAGTGTGTGTTTGTGTGTGTGGTTTTAAACAAGTTCCAGAATCTTACATTTAACTTTGCTACTATTGTTTTCTGTAGAGGCATTCTAGCTTTAGTAATATTTGAGAAATGTTAACTTCGTGTTATTTGGGAAGTAGCCACAAAATTAATCTGATGCATCTAGAGTATAAATAGAAAGTCCAGTACTCCACTGCACTTAAACTGGGCTGAGGTGATGGTCTAAGAAAAAGACTTCAAAAATACCATGGAGATGTAATAGGACATCTAATCTCTGCAGCAAAGGCACTAACACAAAGTTTGTAGCATTAGGCTGAAATGAATACCAAGAGAACAGGTTGAGTTTCCTAAGCGGATAATATTCAGGAGTTGAAATTAATTCAAATAAATGGATCAGATGGGAAATAATTAAAAAGAGAAAGAGATCTAGATCATAGTTATGGAGACTTATGGCTGTATAAGCAATTTAGAAGTTTCTATTTCTCTTTCTAATAGGGAGGGAGGCAATGGGTGAAACAGAGAATTGCTAGAATGAAGCCCTTTGGAAAGGAAGAGAGATATAAAAAACAGTTTTCAGCCTTTATCACAGAAACTCGCAAAAATTCTGGGGAGATGTCATTGTAAATAACCTGAAAGCTCCAGATTAGATTGTATTTCCCATGGTCTTAGGGATTTTAGAATTTCATTTCATCCTTTCATTGGTCACTCCATAAACATTTTGGTTTCTAGTTTCCATATGATAACATTCTCACCACATCCAAGAGATTTAAATAATGAGTTTACTCTTGACTTTTGCAAAGACAATCTTTGAGGAACTATTTTTAAAAGCCAATGTAGCTGTCATTTTTCAATGAATGAGAGAAATGATGATATGAGAGAGGCACATGGAGACAGAGGAAGCATGAGGAGCAGCCACCCTCCTTTTTTATGTCCAATTTGTCATTCTGATGCCAGATGTCTTTTAAGAAAGATGTTCATTAACAATGAATCTCATTCTCCCTTTACACATCCACAGCAAAACCAGTGTTCTTACGTTTTTCTTCTTGCATGTGTGAGCTGAATGTGCCTGAATGGGCATTACTGAACAAGTGCATAATCTTTGTGAGCTCTTGCTGTAAAAAAAGACAGGCCTTTAACTTCTACATTGCGAAGGAAACCTGAGTGTAATTTTAGGAGAAGTTTCATCAGGTGACTTCTGCCTGCACAGAGCAGAAGAAGGCCCTGCAAAGGTCATTGTGGGGAAAAGCCAAAGCAGGCGCTGCTGCTGCTGCTGCTGCTGCTGCTGCTGCTGCTGCTGCAGAAGTCTTGAGGTGATTCGTGTGCACTGGATTCAATCCATCATGGAAGTTCACCCCATTCCCTGTCTGTGGAGGAGGACTCCTTTAACTTTCTTGCCATGTGGAAATCATGCTGGGTTAACCATTGAGGACTCTGCAGTCAGCCTTTTACAGAAGTCCAAGAAAAATGCAGACAGTGGGAGTAAGAATAAGGAGACTGGGAACAAAATTCCAGAAGCATGCTCCATGTGGTAACTTTTTGGCTTTTTAGAAAATGTTAGAAAATGAGTGAACTTCCACAGAAAACTGTCTGCACACATAAAACCCATTAGCACTGCTAATGTAGGTGCCTTATTGTCAGCCTCAGAGAGAGAGTCTGATGGCAAACTTTCAGTCTTAGTCTGACCATGGCTCTTCCACAGATGTTGTCTGTGCAGCTGGTGTTGTGCCCACCTGATGAACGTCATTCTCCAGTACTTTCAAACCAACCTCTTCTAAAACCTCTATGTTTAGCTCTTAAAATTACATGGAATTAAATACAACCCAATTCCAGGTACTGTACAAAATATATGCTCTTAGAGTTATAACCCAAACTGTTACATATGTATATAAAGGTTGGTTTTAATTGGCTGTAAGTTCAAGGAAGTTGATATGGTCTGGTTTGTTATGTTATTTTAGTAAACAAATGCGAAATGTTTGTTTAAGCAGCCTTGAAACTTGCCTACTGTAACCCATAATCCTCTGATATTTTTAGATGAATGTTTTTAGCCCAGACACCATGAATGCAACAGATTCTACATAGCCTTCTGTGGTTTCTTAGCATAAAAATAATCTAGGACTAAACAAACAGTAAGGGGAAAAAAAAACCCAACAAAAACCCAAAACCACAGAACAGAGCTATTTCTACAACTTGAAGAATTGTGTCATGTTGTTAAAAAAAGTTCTTGCTTTCATTTTTGTAATACGGAACTTTTCTTAGCAAGGATCATCTAACACTACTAGAACTAATGTGCCATCCTGCCTGTATGGTATTACAATACCCCTGAGTAGCTAAGTACAGCTGCTTCTCACAGAGATTCACAAAAAAACCCAAGTGGGTCCTTTATACATTTTTAAAAGGCTGGACTTGCTCACTTGAATAACAAGAAGAATATCTAGCAAAATAGGCTAAAAATTTAGGAAAACACCCTCACTGCCAATAGTGCCAAAAATCTGGAGGTGCCATCGATAACTCTGTCAAAACTGACACGTATCAGCAACTCGGAATATGAAAACATACATCTTATACATTCCTATTCATTAGTCTTCAATGCCCTATTATGTATTTTAATTTCTTATTTCCTTTTTCTCCCCATCACCTCTCCTTGCCTCTCCCCTTCCCCCACTTTGCAGCTCTCAGAAACGATCCAGTCATCATAACACACACCCTTTTTTTTTAATCTCCTTTTCCCAAAACCTGCATTTCACCTACAAGTCTTCTGCATCTGTGTAGCTGTATAATTAGCTGGAAGGCTTATTTTTTATTTATGAAAATAATATTTCTGCTCATTATTGTTGTAAAAGAATGTAAACCTCAAAGGTTTTAGGTCCAAAATAAGTATTAAAAAATCCCTCTGAAGTTCAAGGACTGTCACATTTTTAAGCCAACCTTTGCATGTTGGGCACCTTTTACTCATGTTTTCAGTGTTCATATTTAGAGGTACTTCAATCAGAAAAATTAAAGGTTATCAGAGGAGCAACTCTATGAGTGAATGTTTAAAAAACATGGAATGCAGGGCTATATCAATGCTGAGACCTGGAAAGGCCTCTTTCTCCCCCCATAAGTTTCTGTTTGGAAATCTCCATCCTCCAGAAAAAAAACCAAACAAAACAAACAACACAAAAAACACCCGCAGGTTTAGGAATAGAAGGCATTCTATGAAGAAAAAAATGCTTTCTAATCTCATAAAACTATTTATTTTTGTGCATTTAAAAGCAACCAAGGATGTGGATCAATACATACTAACACAAAAGAAAATACAGGAAATATATGCTCCAAAGAGGAAGTGGAAAGTTTTCCATTGAAAATAGAGAGTATGAACAACTTTGTCAAATTTGTTGAACTGAGAATTTGTTCTATTACTGTCTCATCACAGCCTATCTGCATAGCACAATATCCATCTATAAATAACCTCACTTATACTGCTATTGTGTATTGCCTATTTATGTCAAAATTTCCCTAGAATAGTCACCAGTTTTTCTGCTTCATTGTACAAACCATGCATGATTTCATCTTTCAGTAGCATTCAGAGGAAACACACATTTTCAGTACAAAATTGGCCTAATGCACCTCTTACATGCATGGAAGAAAAATCTACTTACAGAATTCAGGTCTATCATATGAAATACAGTGAAACATTTTTACTTCAATGAAAGTATGTGGGAATGCAATTTTGACATTAGGTATAAATTAAAGGTATCTAAGAAATCCTACGTAGTATGATCTGTTTTTCGTATGGGCACATGTTCATGATAGACTTAGCAGAGGCCTGTAAGGTGGCAGCTGATTAAGCTGCCTGTTCTTCACTACAATCTCAAGCATCCCAAAGAACTGTAAGGCACTTCACGAGCCACTAAAATTCAAAAATCTAATGAAATGTACTTGCCCCATCAATAGAAGAGGCAGTGAGTGCCCATGCACAGGCACAACCCTTCTTATTCCAACACTTACAATGGTGTGTACAATGTCAAAAGGCTTTAATTTTGATTTCCCTGGCACAATTATTTTTTCCTCATAATTAACCAACTGGATAGTTAAAAGTTTAGCCTGATTTGTTCTGGCACAGAACCAGATTCAACACAGATTTGATTGAAAAATTACTCCCCTAGTTACCCATCTGGATTACAACAGTGTAAACCACCAGAAAAACATGGATCAATACTATACTCTAGTCCATTCTGATGCCCAGCCTGATGACAAAATGCATTGATTGAGCAAAAAACATTGACAAACTAAAGCAATTAGTTTAAATCTTGAAATAAAATTTCCAATGTCTTGTGGAAAAGTGTCACATTCTTCTAAGTATTTAGATGCTAAACCTATTGTGAAAAAGTGGGGCTCTGTTCCCTGGGGCTTTTTGCTGAGCTCTTCACATCCACAACCAAGCAGCTACACATAAAACATTAGAAAACCAGGTAAAACACTCCCAGGACTCATATTTTGAGAATGCCTAACTGGAAATGTACCAGTGTATGTTTGATCTGCAGAACCAAAGTTCCACTCTTGTCAGGTCAACATTTGGTTTACTGATTATTTTTTTCAACAAAATGTTTACATCAAGGTCTTTGAATGGTTTTAGGAAGTAGAACAGGAATTCCAGTGTACTCTGGAACACTGATGAGGCATGAAAATGCCATTAGTAGAGCTCTTAGGTTTATGCAATGTATTAAACTTACATTCAAAAGAATATACAAATAAATCATAAATTTGTTTCTTACGAAATTACTTGTTAACGAAGCATAGAATCATGTCATTTTTAATGTAATTTTTTCTCAGCTGGTCATGGAATCTGAGTTTATAGCATTGCATGGAATTGTCCCAAAGGATTTAACATTTTTTAAAAGACAAGGGAAAAAACAAACTAACAAGAACAAACTCGCTAGCATATTACATTGCTATTCAATGCTTGTTTATATTACTTGTGCATCTTCCAAGAAAAAAGGAAAATAATTGTTCACAATATGGAGAGGGTGGCAAAATCCACCTCAGTATCTCTTAAGATTTGCCCCCACACTTTCAGTTCTGGTAGCACTGCCTGTCTTTGGCTATGTTGGAGCAGGGTAGCTCCATGACACACCCTGCAGTCCTGCCTCTGTCACCAAGCTCTCTTCAGCTCCTGCCTGCCAATTGCATGCAGGTTTCCTCTGCAGGGAGTCAGGGTGCAAAGGGCTGGGAAGAGGGTGTGAGTCTGAACACACACTCTTTGCCCTTGTGCACCTGGAAATACTTTGGTTCCAATAGGAGAGAGGGAGATTTTAGTCTATTTAAACAAAGGCTGACATTTTTGGGACAAAGTAGCATCAAATTAGGAAGGACAGGGAGGCAGAGATGCTAAGAGTCAGAGACTGAGTGAAGTTCCAAAAAAGCAATTAAGAAATGATGACAATTATTATCTTCCATTACTGAGAGATTGTAATGGCCTGAAGACGAAGATTTTAAAAGTGTTCCCATACAACTTTCCTTGCTGTGATGATGGTTTTGCTGCATAGACCTTACTGACTCTAGTAGGAGTTAGACAGCTCTGGGGTGTGGAGATCTTTGTAGCAGGATTTTACAATCTCTCTTGATATACATATAGAAATATATACCACTATTGCTTTTGTTACATAAATTTAGTGTTAAAATTTAGCAGTCACCCTTCTCCCAAATGCTCTTTGATGCCTGCAGACCATGAGACAGATCAGTGCACTCAGATGCTTTGTATGAAGAATTCCTTGACCACAGATTCTTCTGTAATCACTGCCTGGCTGTAAAATGAGATTGGGCACACCTGGCTCATAGATGAACCAAACACAATCTTTGACTTTCCTAGGCCTTGATGAAAAGACAGACACATACTGCTACAGTTCCCGTATCTAAAGGACTAATGAGGTTATTTAGGGAGTGTTATGCAAGTTATGATTTATCTGGCAGATAGCATGGAAGTATCACCTTATTTTGCAAGGAGCAGGGTAGGGCAGGAGCCTGCCTTGCATTTACAAACATTATCCCTATTCTGTTGGAAATTTTCTTTCAGTTGGAAATATATTGACGTGATAAGGGAAAAAAGGGGAAAACCAACCTCATTAACAGTTGTGGCACAGTTGCCTTCATTATGAAAAAGAGGTGAGTAAGGGAGGTATGACACAGGCCTGTAAAATGATAGATGGTTCAGAGAAAGCATGTAGGCAGTGATTACTCACTATTTCTTACAGTATAAGGCTTCTTCTACACTCATGCTATGGTGAGACTTCAAAATAAACAAAAGGAGGGAGTTGTGCAGGCAACACAGTGTTAATTCATGCAGCTTGTTGATCCATGACATTAGGAAGACAAAGAGCTAAGAATGCCGAAGTAAGGACTTGAATTTCTGTGGGAGACAGGTCAGTCAGTGGCTATTAAAAGGTTTTTTTCGGGTGCAGTTTTCAGCTTGGGAAGGCGGTTAGGAATATGGTTAGGAAGGCGGTTGAATATTTAAAAGAATTGCTGTTTGTCTCTCATTTCTTCCTTAGATAAGTGCTAATGGCCACTGGCAAAGAGTGAATAGTGGGGCGGCCTTTATGTCCCTTTTTCCCAAACTTTGTGGTTTTCCATAATGTAAGCTGTTCATAACAGTTAAAGCCTGTTAATTTTTCATGGCATTTTCTTGGCTTTTACCATCTGATGGGACTCTCATTTATGCCAGCGCTCGGATTCTCATTTTGCCTATGCACTGGCATTTGTGATGAGCTTGAGGAACTGTCCTGTCGAAGTCACTCTTTCCTTAAGCAGCAGTCAGATACTTGCAGTTCTACAGTCGGTCTCCTTATAATTTGAGACCTGTGTTTAGTATCAGGAAACCCTGACTCAGATTAAAAACGCTCCCCTAAACTGGGATTAAATACCAAAATTTCTATGGATGCCATGATAATTAAAGTTGTGCTATAAACTGGAGTAGTTTTGTCATCACTTCTAATCCAGGAAGGACTTCAGAATTCCTTCCTGTGATGATGAATCACTAGGAATGGATACATTTTCTAGTGCTATTACAGTGTTGCTAGAGTGGATGGTATATTTTTCCCCACTTCTAAGGTCAAGTCCATTTGCTGCTTAGCGAACTCTTTAAAAATGAACTGAAGTAGGTATTTAATGACTTTGCAGTAGGTAGTGGGCTTTAGAATGAACAATGATAGAAGAACTGAAGGGAGATATTTTTTCATTTGTAGGGCTTCTGCTTCCTGATCCTTAATTAGGTACAGAAAATTAAATATTAACCGACCATGCAAATGCATGCTATAAGCTAAATATTGGGTGCAGGGTGGACAGAAGATATTTAAGTATTTACTTCCTGGAAGGTCGATTTTTAGTAAGTATACATGCTTAAATATGGAAATTAATTTCTCAGCATTGTACATTTTAATGCATGGCTGACCTTCCTTGAAACTCCAAAAGCAGCTCTGGGTAACTTTATTAGGTAAACATTCCCCCAGCTTCAAGGTTTAACATGAACCCAGCAAATGATAAATATATGTAGTTACATCAATTTTTCATGGCCATTAAGCATTAAATGGATACCAGTGACTGTAACTCATTTGCTGCCCAATTTATATACCCTGTATAAAAGAGGGGGGTTTTTTGTATACAAAGTTTTTTACTGCATTTCTGTCGCCATTGTATTTCTTCAAGCGTAGGCTTATATTTCCTGATTTCAACAATGTGCCAATGAACAGACCAGAGTGGAATTCTATTTGATACTGTGCCTGAGAATCTGAAGATACATTATATTAGAAATCCATGGGAGAAAATCCATGCTGTGATCGGTAGCTATACACTATGGATTAATTAAGGCCAGAGGCAAGGGATTAAGCCCAGCACAATCCTTTATTCAGTTTGATTGCAAACACAGTGGTAAGCAAACTTCTCTAAGACTGTTCAAAGTTGAAGGTCGTGTTGCACAGCATTGACAAGGCTTTTCGTCCACCAGAATTTTAGAGAATCTCTCAGTCTCTCTATGTAACAAGGTGATACTGTAGCCATGTGAGTAAACCTCCCGTGTTCCCTGTGCTGCTCTGATGGGGAATGGCAGGTCATTTGTTTGGTGATTTTCTCCAGGCTGGCAATTACATTTTAGATTTATAAATCCCTAGATTAGTATCATGATAAATCATTGTTATCAGTGCACAGATTCCCTCTGAGGGAACCTTTTCCTGCTGGACTGAGTTTTACATCATTACTTGTCTGTGTGACTTCTTATGGGAACTAGAAGAACACTGCTAAGTAAGTAGCACCAAAAGTGACAGAGGGATTGATTAGGTTCTTCTTCAGACTGTAATCAACATAATCCCTCCTGCACCCTGCAGAGAATGCCCTGCTGTCACCTCATTGCTCAGATGTGGCTAAACTACTTGCAGCATTTAACCCAATGATCAGTAATATTTTTAATTAGTGCGGCAAAATTTTGAGGTTAGAAGCTTGTTTTTCCAAAAATTAAAACCAAAAAAGAGCTGAAGTCTTTTTCCAACTTCAGTCCATTTGAAGCAATGCTCAGAGTCATTGAGCAGCCAGAGTCACAAGAGTAAGGGAAAACACATATGGTGTGAGCATGAATGTTATGATAAAGCAAATAAAATCCCAGCTGCAAACACATGGCAAACCCTTCATTACTGACCTGATCATCTTCATTTCATGGAAAACACCAACTGCTACAAATCTAGTTAATGATTGTTATGGTAAATTAAAGTGCATAAAGTCATCTATTGTTATAATCCCAACACAATTAGGAGTAACTCTGTATATGTAACGTTTTCCATGTCTCACTGAAAATGAAGTATCTCAAAGCAAATGCTGTTTTCTGATGCCTGAAATGCAGCTTTCCAGAACTATGTTCTCTGCTAAATGTTTTTGATAATGGTGGAACAAAGATCTTTGGTTTTAAGAACTTTATCAGAACATTCCTGTGCAATTTTAGTGCATTGCTCATCCTCCATATAAAGTAGAAGCATTTCTATCTTTACACATCCCACACCTACTGTAACTCCAAAATATCTCCCAATTTACAGAGCTTCTGTAACAATTACTTTCTGCATAGTGTTTTCCAGGTCAAACAGTTCTTTTAAAATAATTAATTAGCTCTGTTTTGGTTAAACAATTATTTATGACCTAGTCTCAGTTTACTCTGATTTTTTTCATTAATAGTAATGCTTACCCAGGTAGTCCCACTAAAAAACTATGGTTTGTTTGGGAATCACTCACCTTCACTGTGCTTTTATATTTGTTACCAGTGCTAGTCACCTCAATTATCATGGAATGTATTTTATTTTCTGATTATGTAGTTGACATTTTTTATGCAAGGCTTTCACAAATGAGCTCTGCTGTGAGAGATGGGGATATAATTATGTTACTGAAACTATGGGGAGGCTAATGGGGACAAGCAATTAATTAGCAACAAGAAGTAGTCTGAATACTTCAAAATAAAAGAGTTTTGTATGATTTACTCCAAAAACCCCACATTATTTTGTTAAAAATGCATTATCAAATTGAGGATTAGATTTGTGCTTTTAGGGGGAGGTTGGGATTGTCAGTCAGGCCTGTGACACACGCAGGCATCACATTACTGTGTTGCTCAGTGATGTCTGAGGATAACACAGAGAGTACTGAACAAATTGTACCTGCAGCACAGAAGGTGCCAGAAACCACTGTCAGCTTAACTGAGTGCATAAAACAAGAAATTCTTGAATATATGGGAAAGGAGCAGCATAAATAAAATGTTATTTCCTAGGAGAGAAAGTGGAATATATCAAACAGACTTTGAGTGAGAAGGAAACAATCATACAGTGGAATCTCCCAGGAAAACAAAGGGAATTTAGCTTCCCAAGACTGTTCCAGTGTATGATGTTAAACTCTTATTACAGTACATTGTTTTACCCAGCTCTCTTCACAAGTAAATCAGCACTGTAGCTTCTTGGGATCCAGTCTGACTGATCTAGAAATACCTGTCTCTCGTGTTCTGCCTTTTTATATTGGACAACGTGCTTGGCAGTTGTTAGCTTCATTTACAATATCTCACTGGGGACCAAGCACCATTAGCGTCCCTTCGTGGTTTGATTCCCAGAGCTAGTGTCTGTCAGTTTGCTTCCTGAGACTTGGCAGTCACTTTTGCAGTTTTGTCAGGTGTGACTCCAGAAGTCTCTCCACCTTTCTGCCCCTTTGCCTTTCCAGTCTCTAGTTACTAAGGAGCCTCTGGACTTTGGAATTAACTTTGCCATGCCCCATTTAACACAGTTATTTTATTAGTCTTGTAATGTTTCTACTGAGTCTGTTTGCAGCTGAGGCATAAGGATCTCTTCAGACACTTGCTGATTATGACCCGGTAGCTTTCGCTGGTTTGTTTAAGTCTTAATTGTAAAGTCCTAATCTCGGGCCATGCAGATGGTGCAGGGCGGCTCAGGACTGCATCAGGACTGTGGGGCTGCAGAGCCTGTGCCCAGCTGGCGTAGGGAGCACAGCTTTCTCCTAGGCCTGTCCCCTGCCACAGGAACCCCTGCAGGTGTGCCCCCAGCTATCTCTGTGTAGGGCTGAAAGGGCATATGCTGTTCCTAATAGGGTGAGGAGCTCTTTTATCCTAAGGAAAACACTGATTTTGCAACATTAGGGACTTGTCGAAAGTGTGAGGATGAGAAATTATTTGCACATTCATCCACATAAATGTGCAAGCATTTTCTACCTGCATGTACAATAATGGATACAGTAAAATTTAATGGCTTCTTTTGTAAAGGACCATCTGCTTCAGTGCAGTATTTAACATTCAGGACTCTATTTATAAACAGGAAGAGGTGTAGGCTTCAAAGCTGGATTTGCACATCCCAGCACTATGGCCACCTCACAAGCTATATATATATATTTAACATGATACAGATCTACAGACCAAGCCTGGTATGTTTAACTGAAGGAACAGAATGTGAAAGTGAAGGCTTATACACCCTCCTCCCCAAGCTTAAACTAGAAGCAATCAGTGGGCGATAATTCTTCTTATCATTCTATTTTCATTAAATAGTCACCAGCATGTGAACGTATATTAGAGAAATAGAAATTGTGTAACTGCTTTTCTATGATACAGATGTATTTATAAATAAACGCTGCAAAAGAATTCCTATTCTATTGATCCAACAGGTTAGCTTTAGTCTTGCCACTAAAAATTGTTCTTTACTGGTCAAAATATAAAATCAGTTGTCCATGACATGTTTGCACATATGGTATTTGGATGTGATCCAGTTTCTGCCTAAACCAAATAGCTGAAAGAGAGAAGGAACAGTCCAGAGAGATTTGTGGCTATCTGTCTGAGCTAAGCCGTGAAGCAAAGCAAGCCAAGGTTTGTCTGTTTTTACACAAAGGCAAGAGAGGAGGCTAATACCAGCTGAGTAGATTTGGGGTTATGTTATGTCTTTGTATTCTAATGATAATTTTTTTCTGTGAAGAAAAGACCTTTAAAGAACACAGTCATGGCGTTTGCATCCCTACTTTGTGAAAGAGCCTGCCAGGCACGTCAACATACACACTGAAATAGTTAGCAATTTCTTTAATTTTTTTTGTAATAATGATTTCTCAGAATCTCCTTTTGGTTTTTTTCTACAATAGCTTTGAATTGGGAAACACAGCTATGAATTTTTGTTTCAGGTATGACCCAGGGAAAAAATAGCAACTTACAGAGATTTACAAATAAAAAGTTGTGTTCTTTATAAGCATGCTCTCATGGTTGCCAGGAGTATCATCTGCTAGCAGTTTTGATTGCAACCTCTTCAGTCAGACAGAACTCCTGGATCACTGAAAGAGTGGTAAGCGTTGGAACAGGCTCCCCAGGGAAGTTGTGGATTCACCATCCCTGGAAGTGTTCAAAAAGTGAGTAGATATGAGGCACTTTGCAGTATGGTTTAGTGGTCATAGTGGTATTCAGTCAAAGGTAGGATTTCATAATCTTGAAAGTCTTTTCCAACCTTAATGATTCTGTGATCTGTTAAAAAAATTTAAGCTATCTTTTATTACACACTCAAATGGGCTGCAGATGTGAAAAAACCCCACCCTTTTGATACATCCATAAATAAACTTAAGATGAAATCTGAGTGCAAACAAATGCAGTACTTTTTTGTGATAGAGAATCTGAAAGCAAAACTGCCTGAATTGTAAATGGATTTATTTTCAGAATTTATGTTTGACATTCTTGGCTGAAAATGAAAAGTAATTTTGACATTCACGTTGAAAAGGTACATTTGCTTCCTGCCATAGTTAGCTTACACTGCCATCAATGTGTACTGCATTTTCCCTCAGGAGGCAATGTACAGTGCAGACCTTCTGCCACAAACCTCCCTCTCAGTAGATCCATGAATCTGGGCCTTTATGTAGATTTGGGACAGGAAATGATGTAGAACCACTTCGTTAAAATACTATATTTTGATGTGTCTTTCATCAAAAACATTACATGGATATTTAATCAAAAGTTTAAAGGTGAAGGAGGGCGTGGCTATAAACTTATCCATGTATGTGTTTACTTTGAATGTCACTGGATTGTAAACCAGAGAAGAAGAGATCTGTGTTCCTGGGAGTTCAAATGTTAAGTAATCCTGAATTTAATTGTTAAGATGAGATAATCTCTCCACACTGTGTTTATTCTGTCTGTCCTAATTGAATCATGATATTTGACCAGAAAAACACTGAGAAGTAAAAGTGATTTCCTTGTAAATAAGTCGTGTATCTTCAAGACAATTGTGACGTGATTAAAGACAATAAAATTGTTGCTAGATGCAAAGAAAATTGCCTCCAAGCCAGCAAAACAGAAATACCCATAACCTGAAACACTTCAGACTTATTTCCCCTACATTTGACAGCACAGGTTATTTATTTATCTCCTATATTATATGCCAGAATTGTGCATGTGCATATGCTTATAGGTATGTACTAATCTGTTTATGAAGAATGAAAGCTATTTATTGCCACTCAGATGAACATAAAGATGAGATCCCTGCTCCGTGACTCACAGGTCTTATGCTGCGAGATTTTGAATGCACAGAAGAGATGGGGAGTGTCTCAAAGTCCCTCCCATTGAATCGGTGGGAGGGAGAGTTTTTTTATTGCCTTGGAATCTGCTCGGGTTGTTGCAGATCTTAACAGGAAAGACATTAACATCCATTCAAGTCCACAGGTGTATTAAGTCTGTAGACACACTGGCTGAGGAAGAAACCTTTCCACAGGTTTGGGGGTTTTATGTGTCTGGTGATAGACATTAGTGAGCCAAGGTAGGTGGTTGATTGGATTATTAAAAATAGTTTCTGAAGGAGATTTGAGTCTGCTGAGTAAGAACTGGTTACAGAAGCTTTGTTTGGAAAACATTCTGCATACTATACATAATTTGAGGGGAGTGTTAGAAATGCTTTTTCATTGAAAAATTAAAAAAAAAAAACCACAAAGAAATGTTAATTGCATTCAGATAAGACATTTGGCCAAAGGGCAAGCAGGATTCATTATAACTGAACAACTGTAAATGCAGAACTGATGGAAAGATTGCTCTTTCCATGCAAAAATTTACATGATTGGTTTCAGTAGTGGAAGCTACATTTGGGGTCAGTATCTTTATCTGGGTACAAAAGAGAATCTTTTGAAATATTTCAAAACCAAATGTATTCAGAGTTATAATATTAAAAGCACGGGAAGTACATTATCAACTCTCAAGTTTCAGAGAACCAATAAATTTCAAATTATTAAACATTGGGAGGAATTTTTTTCTGGAGACATATCTCGGAAATCGAGCACTGTGTATTTTTTTGCCTGTATTAATAGCAAAATTCTGGATTAGATGAATGACAGTATGTCTTGATTACTCAAATGGCCCAAAGCTTTGAAGTAGATGGCATGCCTTATTTTTTTAAATACTTGAGAGTCTAAGACTTCAGTGAAATTTTCTAAGTTGATGGAACATCCAATTAATAAAAAATGATCAAAAATTAAAGGGATTGTTTTCTGCAATGTTACACTTCTGGGATACCTAAAACCAGATTAAAAGCTGATGTAAATTACAGAAATTCTACAAATTGTCCACAATTCCTGCTAAAGCTTATGAATTACTGTTGTTTGGTCATGGTCCTGTTGTACTTAGATCTAAGCCTAAGATATCCACATGCGTACATATATATAATGAATCATTTTGCTTGATTCAGATCTTTTCAAATGCAGCATGAAACCCTTTCCCCTTTCAGGAAAAACCTCTGACATCAGTAGACAAGGAATTCAGTCACCTCATTAGTGCAGAATTACTACTGAATGTGTAAATTTGAATTTAAAAAAACGTAACTGAGTTTATTTTACCACGAAGAGCACTTCATTCATCTCAGCTGCAACAGGCATATACACGCAGGCATAAGTATCACATACAGGTACATGAGACACATGAGAAAGGTTTGGCCCAATTTGTTTGTATACCCAGCCTTTTCTCTTCAAATTGATACTTGATCACGAGGCAGATACTACAAAAATTGTATGGTTGTAAATGATGATCAACTCATCTTAGTTCCACAATGACTACACTTCAAGCATCTATATACAGAAAGCATGTATAATTTCTCTCCATCATCACTTTTCCTTGCATCCATAGCTATCCTTTTTTCAAGTTTTGGCACCTGGATAGCTGGTTGTAATTTGAAATGAAGACAAAGAACATCCCATGTACAAAGAGGCGTTGAGCAAAGATTTAATTGTGAAACACAAGCGGAACAATGATAATTCTGGCAATCTAAAATTTCTTGTTTTAAAATGAAATCACTTGGTAATTCAGTCTGACATAATAGGCCAAATTTTGCCTTCCTTATTTATCCTATTTATGTGGAATGTGAAGTTTGAATAGCAGCAAATGGAGAAAGGGTAAATCCTAGGTGAGACATTGTGCAGCCTTTACCTGAAAGAGATGGTTAATGGGCCTTCTATGGAATAACATGGATTTATGGACACTCAGTAGTTGCATTTCTAAACTTAATAATTTCTTTAGAGACCATATTATTCAAGGAGAACATTTATGAACCATATTAATTGATAGAAATGTGTCCTTGGGACAATATTATTTGCTTTACCATGTGATACGCCCAGCTCCTGCTCAAGGTTTGTTTCATCACTTGACAGTCACTGTCCTGGGAGGGGACTGTAGCAGATTCACATTTGCTCTCTACAGCTCCCTGACAGGAGGGTGTAGCCAGGTGGGGTCAGCCTCTCCTCTCAGGCAGTCAGTGACAGGACAAGAGGACATAGCCTCAAGCTGCCCCAGGGGAGGTTCAGTTTGGACATCAGGAATAATTTTCTCACTGAAAGGGTGGTTGAGCATTGGAACAGGCTGCCCGGGGAGGTGGTGGTGTCACCATCCCTGGAAGTGTTGAAGAGACAATTGGACATGGCACTTAGTGCTATGGTTTAGTTGGGACAGTGGTGTTTGGTCAAAGGTTGGACTCCATGATCTTGGAGATATTTTCCAACCTTAATGGTTCTATGATTAGTTTAGTTTTATAGCTGCACACTCTTTGATTTACAAGTGGTGAATCTCCATTGAAACCTCCTGATTGCTAAATTTATAATACCATCTGATCCTGACAATTATTTTTGCAAACACTGGCCCTCGAAGCCAGTCAGCCTCCTCTGTCCTATCCTTTCTGGCTGCCAAGTCCCCGTTCTTTACTAAATGTTGACAAAACACTGGTGCTACTGAGTGTCTATTTAATTTTTGACTGATTTTCCTGCTGCATGAGATCACTGGCAACTGCTAGAACACATTCTTGCTTTCCCAAACTTTGTGTTTATTTCCCTGAAGATCTTGCCATCTGCTGTGCTCAGCTGCCCAAATAAGTAAAATTTTCCACGTCTTCTAATTTTTTCCTGAAAATATTGTCTGTTCTCTCAGTATTTCCAGTTTTCATCAGGTTCTTTATGATCAGTTCACTTCTAAATAACATGTATCATAACAGGCCGTGTTACCAAAACCAGGAGTATTGATTTTGGCAGCAGGACAGAGGTTACTGAAGCAACATTCAGTAAGTGGCATTCCAGATATTATCTCGAGGTCAGCCAACAGAACTGTGGACAAGAGATTCATATATGCTGCTGTTCATGCAGTGCATATTTCTTTGGCCTTACTTAGCATTTACACCTCATTTATTCTGACTTGCTTACTGTTGCCAACCCCAAGTGCTCAAAATCATGAAATTGGCTTGAAAATGATAATACTTTAAGCAATAATACATTTAGAAGTTTTTAACCCAGAGTGCTTGCACTTTTGAGCATTCTTCTATAGCTAGCAGGAAATGTGCTTTCTTGGGGGGAGGGCAGAAGTGATAGGAGGTGTTCACACAAAGTATTGTGACCCCCTCTGAGCTGAGAAAAAACCAAATATCTCACTTTTGAGACCTCCTTCATGCTGGCTGAGTGGCTGAGTTACTTTTGATTTATACTAGCATAAATAACTTGGAATATTGCATAAATAAATTATAAATGACTATGTGCAACAAAAATTAAGCATTTTTTCACCTGTTAGAACTTAAATGATCACTGCCCCTTCCTACTGGTTCCACATTATTGTTTCACTTTAAGAATCCAGTAAGCAAAAGCTCTTGGAGATGGAAAGGCACACTGTGCCATTACATAGAGGACTGAAGCAGTGAGGACATCCATGCTGCCAGACTGGTTAGTTCTCACTTTCATTGGTTTATGCCCATTATCTCTATCGCTTAATGGCATCACAAGATTAGTCTGAGCATACCTTGGGTCAGCCTGAGCCACACTTGAAGTCTTTGCACTATCAAAATGGGGATTGGCCTTGGTTGAATGAAAGTACTCTGTTCCTTTGCCTTGAAAGGTGCTCAGAAATAGAAATGTGGCAAGGAAAGGCAGGGGAAACAAACAAACAAACAAACAAACACCCAAAATCTTGAATACCTTACAGTCAACTCTTTGAAAACTAGAACTGGGACACAGAGGAGAGATTTATTGTGAATTTTAGCCCTAAATCTATTTTGTCTATAGCTTCACCAAGCAAGCTTTTCACATTTTTATACCCAGGTCCTCATGTATTTTTCTCTCTTCGGTGATTTCTAGTGGGATGAGAGTGGGAGGTTAAGGGAAAGAGCAGTATGAAGAATGAATGAGTGTTGCTCCATGCGGATCCTGGGGACTCCCGTAAAATCGAAAAAAGAAGCAGTGGAGGAGGATGTGGCTGGCTGCTGAAATGCTCTGTAGGCTACATCCTGTCTGTGGCTGTGGCAGAACCTTCACACCCTTTTGGTCTGTGTGTGTGTGCTGGGTGCTGAGACGACGCTGGCCACAGAGGCTGTGCCTTGGCCCTGCACCCTCCTGTCCACGTGGACACGCTGAGCACGCCTGGTTTGGGAATCATCTGCTTTGCACAGATGGGAAGCTCACGTGAACCAGCTTGATCCTACAATGGTGAACTTTCACTGTGACCCAGGTGAAGGGTTTTTCCTCCAAAACAATCTTGACTTTTCATCCTACAGTACAGCGTTTTTCTCCAGCTCTGTAAAACTTTTCTGAAATGTCTTTATATCACTTTGTGTAGTTCAGCAGAGTGCAAAATAACCTCTTGGTGTTTGCTTTAGTTCTGTCATATTCTGTTTACAAATTCAAAAGGACCTAACATAAATAGCTGTCAACACTTACATATTACTGTGATTCACTGACTTCACTACAAGAATTTTCGTATAGCAGCAGAAAGAGCATCAGTATAAAAATCTTATCTTGAAAGCCACTGCAGTTGTTCATCTCTCTTTCAGTGAGTGTGTGCACAGTGAATCTAATTATGCTACTTGAGATATAATTACACAGCTGCCAGAACAGGACATCAAAATGGTACCTCAGCAGTAGTGTGTGGGCCTGAACAACTGAGAGTGAAGGGCTTTCTTTTTCCTGTACTGCTACAATACATACTGCTTTGATCATCTGGATTTAAAATTTTTTAAAATCCCAATATAAATGGGGGGACAAGGGAGAAAAGATAAGAAATCAGTAAAATCAAAGGACATATGTCTCTTCTTCTGTAACTTTTGTTTATTCATATGTCAGAATTTCCTAAAACTCTGCTGAATTTTTTGGTGAGGGGATCAGTTCTGACAGAATCCTACTCTGCAGCTTTCAGGATGGATGAGTTCAGCTTTAAGGAAGCACTGTCTGGGGTCTGTTGTTTGTTATAGCTATTTAATATCGAGCCATAGACTAGGAAATCCTGCAGCACTGATAGCTGGCTGCCTATCTGTGGTCCTGTGGCCTATGACATCTCAAACCTTTCACGTGGAAAGACATCAGTACGCAGCAAACATTGCAGACTGGGATTTAAATCATGTCTGCTGTGCCATGGGAAAGGAGAAGCAGAGAGACTTGTTGATCCAGTCTTACATAACCATGCGGTGGGCAAATACGCATCTGGCATGTATTACATTTTGAAAACGCACTGAGCTCCAATTCTCAATTCTCAAAATCAAAAATCTAGAAACACTAGAGCAGAGTTTGTATTGCAAAATGATGAACAACTATCTCACTACTACAGGAGAACTGTGCAGCCAGGACTGTGATGTCCCCAGGTAGCTCGGTTTAGTCTTACTGTCTGGAAATGCAATTCTGGGGACCTCAGTTTGACACCTCACCTACAAGGTCTGGTTTCTCAAAGATCACCAGGGTACCTTCCTTCAGCAGCAGCTCAGAGAACTCTCAATTGCACAAGCACTATTCCCGGCAGTAAAAATATACTAGGAGACATATTTAGCTCTTGTGGAAGACTGTGGAGCTTCACTGAAATAAATGGACTAATTGAGGAGTAAGGTAAAACCACTGACTTTAATGGCTTGAATGTTGCATTCCCTTTTTCTTTTCTTTTTTTTTTTTTTTTTTCCCTGATAAAATTGTAAACAAGGTGCCATTTAGGGCAAAGTTCTGGCTAAAATATTCCATCTAGCTAGTCTGCTTGGTGAAATTCGTCTGACAAATGAATGACAATATTCAAATGAATAGCTGGATAAAGTTAAGCAAAATCATGATGGACTATGACCAATACCTTGTACTAGTATCACTAGAAAGATGTCCTAAGTGTCAGTGCCATGAAGCAGCCAAGAAAGAGACTTTGTCACTGAACTTCTAAGAAAAAGTGCCGTGCTTTCATGCATGGCATCTTTTACTTGCCTACAGATACTCAGGGTGGAGTATTTGGAAAAAAACACTCGCATAGTCAGCAGGCTGAATTGATACATTTGCTGGCATAAAATGCCATAAAGAACTTTCTGAATTAATTGGAGGTGGCAGGGCATTCAGCATTCAAATATATGATTCCTAGGAATGAGAAGCTGCCATGGATTCTAGCTCTTTGGATAAAAGCCAAACTTTTATGCAAACCAACAAGGCATGATCTGTGCAAAGCTCTTCATTGCATTGCTGCTGCCTGGTCTTGGTGACCAGTGCTCCAAGGGAAAGCTCCATCAGTGAGGGCTGAAGTTTCTTTCCGGCAAAGGCAGAGGAGAGCAGAGTGGAGTCCTTCTCTTTACGGTCTGGGACAAGGAGTTTGCTTTGCAGAGGGCTAAGACTGATGGAACTGTAATTATGCTCAGGTTTACGGTGGACTATCCAAATTAAATGATGACACATGGGTGTCTCAGAAGAAATGCAGACTGTGGTGCTTGGGAGTCTCAACAGCTTGGTGTTGGTCAATGCAGGGTTAAGCAGTACTTTCCTGAGCTGATACCCTTTCATTCACTAGCTGTGTCTGGTCACTGTGTTGTTTTCACTGGAATACAGTTCTTCATTTTCAGGCTATTAAAAAGAAGTGATTTTTAAAAATGAATACATAAACAAAAATGTGCAAACAGGGTTCACATTTAATTGGAATTTTGGTTTGGTTGCACTTGAAACCACACTTTCCTCCTCTTGTATACATCCTATCCTACAGTATGACTAGTGCACCCACAGAGAGCTAACTCTAAATTTGAGTGCTTGACATTCTCAGCAAAAGTGAATTCATAAATGGTGTGCATTACCAGTGTTTGTGCAAATTGGGCTTTACACTTAGATGTGTTTCTGAGTGTATTTCCTAATCACTAAAGCCATTGCGACCATCTAGTCTAACCTTCTTCATAGCAGGCCCAATTTCTACACTGAGTTCAGTATCTTGCAACTGAAGCAGGCAGCATCTTTTTATAGACACCCTGACACGGTTTAAAAGCTCCAAGTGTCCCAGCATATTCCAGAGCAAGCAATCCCACTGGTTAATTACTAACAGTGTTAAAAATGTATGTCTTGTTTCCAGTGTGAATTTTGCTGAGTTCAGCTTCCAAGCTCTGCATCTTTGAATGTGAAATGTGAAACTTCTTGTTGTTTATTTCTTATATAGCTTGTCTGCACAAGGAAAGGAAATGATTCTTTGCAATTGGCAAGTAGGGTGGACAGAAGGGTGTTAGTATTCTTTCTTCTTCCTCCTCCATTTGGAAAATCAGCATACTCTTAGGAGAAAATCAGTGTAATGTTTTAGCATTACTTCACACAAGTTTTCTATATGCTCTCCATAGAATGGGAATATTATATATGAATTATATGCAGACTATGAAGAACTTCAGAGTAAAAAGCTAGTGTCTGCCCCTAATACGTCAGCAGTTTCTTTTTTCCTCAGTTTTGTGCTAGTATTTATTTCATTGGCCTCCCTGATTAACTTCATCCATTGTTTCTGCAGTGTCTCGCCACCACCAATCTTTTGGTTATTGCCAAGGCTCAGTAGTTTCTGGAGTGGTATTATACAGCTTGTCTGGGAAATCTCAATGCAGATGGAAGCTGGCTGCTATGTGTGTTACTGTTGGCAGTGACTATATATTTAGAGCAGTATTAGCGAATTTTTTAAATAGGAAAAACTGAGATTTACTAAGCTCATCTCTGTGAGTGACATAGTCAGAGTTTACCCTAAATTATTTTGGTAGATAGTTCAAAGACAGTGGCCAGAGAAAGCTTGAGGACATTCAAAGTACACACTCTGTCTGGGAGAAATTGGTGACCACTTAAAATAACGGAGTTTAAAATTAAGAATCTCCAGAATACTTTGGAAAGTACTTCTGAACACTATGAGAGCCTTCTGAACACTATGTTGGGAGCCTGTGAAATGGTTCCTTACTGGGAAAGAATCACTGGAAAATGTCACAGCAGTGTCTTAATCATCCCTCCCTATCACTGCCCACCATGGGCTACAACAGAGCTAAGAAGATGGGGGGGGAGGGGGGGAGAAAGAAGAAGTGAGGGAGGAGGGGAGGGAAGGCAGGAACAGCAGCTTTAATGCAAAGGTTCTTGTGGAAGAATGTGTATGGTTACTGCAAGGTGCAACCTACATCCTTAAAGGGAAGCATGCTGTTGTAAAACTTTTCTGAAATACTGTTCCAGGCACTTCCAAAATGACGGAGGAGGGGGAATGAAAAATCCAAACTAAAAAGAGAGAAAAGAATGGAAAACAAAAGAGGGAAATTTTGAGGACACAGAAATGGAAGGAGGTGAACCAATCATTCCCCACTGCATCTTCTCCATCTGAGCCCATGAATATGCAAGTGAATATCTGAACAAACATTATCACTGACACAGATTCCCTTCCACAGCATATTTGTGTTGCCATGCATATGAATAATTGCATTAGTAAGGCAGAAGGTCTGGTTCCCATATTTTACATGCATCTATACTTTATCTGTGGCTATGCTCTGCACTCTAATTATATGGTGTTGGAAGCATCCATTTGTCTTGTTTCTTTCCAGCGAACAACACTTTTTTTTCCCAGCTGACCCAATGACTAAAAAAAATTGGAACAAGAATAAAAAGTGACAGCTCGAGCTAAGTCTGGACAGGAAGGAGGCAAAAGGAAAGCATTTTAGTGAAGAGACGGAGGTCAGGTCATCTGCAATCTGCTAGACCTTGTTTAATTGTATATCTGCATAGCAGCAATCACTTTCCTCTGTCCCGTCTCCCTTTCCTTTCTCTTCCTGTAAGCACCATGACTAAAATAAGTAGATTCAGAGATGAAATGACATGACACTCTTTCCCAGCTGGGGGGAACATGACACAAGCACATGGTTCTAGCACTCTGTGACTTTTGTGTCTGGCACGAGTCACGGTGCCATGGCTACTCCCAGCCAATGTACTGTAACAGCATCCAGATCCTTCACTGGTATAGTTGTCATCAGCCCTCTGTCAGCTGATATATTAAAGTGGAAAACTCCTGAGCATCTGGCAGAGCATGCATGTCCTGGGCTACTCAATTTTGCAAGTCTCACCAATCCCACTCTGAGGTCAGGATAAGCACTTATCAATTTTTTAACTCAGAGCAAACCCATTTTTGCAGATATTAGATTAATCCACTACTGAGCAGAAGGCCAGCACTGTAGTACTTATAAATGACATTTATGCCTTATCTGAAGATTTTAATGGGACTTATTTGGTATATGATCTTGGCCTGGCCTTGGCACAAGGGTTATTTTCACCCGAAATGAACTACTGAGGGGCTGACAACATCCTTTGGAAGACAACCAGCAAGAAGTCATTACTCTTGGGATAGCTGTGAACTCCAGGAGAGTTAGAGAAATATTTCCATCTTAGGCAGAAAGCAGTGTCATATAAGGAATGAACACAAGTGCTGGGTTTATTGGCAAGGCTAAGATAGCGGGAGTTACTGAAAAGTGTTTACTTACACTCAATAAGAAACATCCTAATAGTTTTGAATAGTGCTAATGTCTGCTCCTTGCCTTAAGTTTAAATTATTTTCACAAACCATTAAAGTCAAGATGATGAAATTTTCCCATCCTATAGAGCACATCTATTGATAGAATGGATGTGTTCTGTACCAATTAAGAATCATAGAATCATTTAGGTTGTAGAAGACCTTTAAGGTCATCAAGTCCAACTGGTAACCCAGCACCACCAAGTCCATCACTAAAGCATGTCCCCAAGTGCCCCATTCACAAGTCTTCTAAATTCCTCCAGGGATGGTGATTCCACCACTTCCCTGGGCAGCTTGTTCCAATGCTTGACAACCCCAGCTCTTCACCTCGTTGACCCTCATACAATTGGCCTCAGCCATTGATCTAACCAGTCCAGATCCCTCTGCAGAGCCTTTCTACCTCCAGCAGATCAACACTGCCACCATCATTAAGCTCTAGACAATCAAACCACTCTCTAGCATACAGGGCTACCCCACCACCTCTCCTTCTTGCCTATCCCTACATCCATTGTGGCATCCATTGCAACGCTCCAGTTGTGTGAATCAACTCACACTGTTGCCATGATGGCAACTTACGTCATAATTTTCCTGCTGCACCTTGGTTTCCAGCTCCTCCTCCTCGTTGCCTATGCCACGTGCACTGGTGTAGATGCACTTCAGCTGGGCTATTGATCCTGCCACCTTTTTAAGGGGTGAAGCCTTAATTCCCACATGATCAGTCCCAGGCACCTCCATTGTTTCTAACACATCAGTTAGATGTCCATGCTGCAAAGGATACTTTAAAAGGAAAATTTATTATCTGAGTGTTTTTTAACTGTGTTCTCCAGTCCTGTGCATTTGATTGTCATCATCCAGAGCCAAAACAGCCTCTGGGTACAACTTTTTTAGCAATTCAGAAGATTTATGCGTCTCTTGCTGTGCTGAATGCCATTCTTTGAGTAAGCACAGAGCACTGAAACTTTCTTTTAAGATGCGAGGGAGGAGGAGGAAAGATTAAAGGGGCTCATGTGCTTCCTACATAAATTTGAGTAGCTGATGAAAAGCAATTCGATTAAAATATGATGGAAAGGATGTTCTGTGGCATGCCTGAGGCTGATGTTTTTGAATTACATAGGTGCATGGGGGAGCAGGGGAGATTGGTTGTCAGTATTTCTGATTTTTTTCAAGAGAATAATACCTAATCTTGCAAACTGCCCTGCAGGAAAGCCTCATAGGACTAGTAGGGCACTGCTACAGTGACAGAGTCCCTTTGCAGCAGTTGGTTAAGACAGCAGCACTGAATTTGCATCCTTGGTTGAGAATGTTTGTAGTCAATTAGAATGGCTTCCCTTACATTAGGGCTGCTCTACATCACCCTGGGAATATAACATGTATTTTAAGTGAGTGTAAGTGTAACTTATAACCATTAAAAAGCAGCTTTGCATTGTACAGCAGTTTAAAGCCTTGGGGTAAGTGGGAATCTGGATCTCCAATGTGTAAATTATGGTCAGTCTGAAAATTAATTGAAGATTTTTATATTTTGTAGTGTTACCACTAAGCCAACCTGAGTAAGTTATTTACAGCTAATTCAATATTGCAGTTATATTAATTAGAGCTCCTTAAACTGTATGGTAATCTCCAGGTTTCAGTATTTTGCTTTGTAAATATTTGGGAGTTTTACAAACATGCATTCAGAGATCAGGTCGTTCTGTCCTTTTTTATCCATTCTAAAGTTCCTCAGAAAAGACATAGCACAGGAGGTCAGTTTGAAAAACACTTTCTAGTCCATTGTCCCTTTTCATATTCGCTATGCTTCTTTAAATAATACATCACAAGACACTTTATATTCTGAGAGTTTTGGCAACTAAATTAAAGTTTTCCATGTTTGTTCCTTGAGTATCAACTTATTGTGATTAATTATCTCACTCTTAGCACCAGTTATGGTCTGTTACCACTGAGCCCTCAGCTGGCACTGATGGCACTTGAATAAATCATTTACTCCAGGATGTGTTCCACGCATGTTACCTTTAAAGTGGCAGGGATTTAATCTATACTGTTTTCAGGTCATAAAGGCAGCAAAACTAAATAATAAATCATGGCATCTCTATGAAAACAAATAAGGCTTACTCTTGCAAAAGTAATTACACACATTCCTCTTTATTCTTGTGTCTCTGTCATCAGCAATCCTCCTGAAAAAGGAGGCAGAAAAGCATCCTGGGTATTAAACATCCTGAGTATCATGTCTTACTTCAGGATCTGTTCAGCTGCTTCTGTCACCAGTAGTTTTCAATACAAAATGAATATATATCTTGTTATTCTGCTGTTCTCATTGCCTTCAAATATTGTTCCTTTCTCTCAACAGGCTTTGGTCTGTCATGATGTTCACTACTGCAAGAACATCATTAAAATGCGGTGAGCTTTCCTTCTATTTGTTTCTTAATTTGTATTTTCTGGAAGATTTTAATATTCACTGGGATAACATCCTAAAGCCCCTTGCAAAATCTGTATTCGGTAGACTCCCATTAAAAGCAATGTCTAATTAACAACCAAAGCCTGCAGGATGAACTCCCTGGGAGCAAATGACTAATTCTTGATAGCAGGACTGTGTTCTTAAGCTGTTGCCAACATCTTGAGAACAGTTCGATGCTGGAAGCTGCTCCCAAGGGTCCTTTCTTTCAGTTTCACAATGTATTGGCACAGGCAAAGGCTCGGGGATGTGCACACCAGTAGGGGGAGATGAGGGGATGTCTTTCCAGTTCTGGGAACCTTGGCACTGTTGCCTGCCTTCAGATACAGCTTTTTTTTTTTTCCTACAGTAAGGCATTTTTACTGCACAAACTTGCAGTGCTTAATTAAAGCAATAATTTTAAACACATTTAGGCAAATCAGTGCAGTGTTCTACTGGATACATAAATTGAGTTAAACCTGCTGCTTGCACCAATAAATTTATAGGGACAAGCTACTCCTGCAGATCGAGTTTTAACTCAGCGCATATTTAACCACACTGTTGGGCTTTGCCTGGGCTACTGGCCCTGCAGCTGGATGCAATAGGGCAACTGGGACTGTGGCCCAGCTGTGCAGGAGCTAAAGCTTGGCTAATATCCTCTAATAGCAGATGTGTCAGGCAACTCCACCAGTTGCTCTTGGCAGCCTGCAGTGCCATTTGGCTGTAGATTTGCTTCTGACTCTCTTGCCTTTCATTCTTGTTTGCTTAGTCTTGATTCCTGGTTCCTGTTTCCTTTGTGTTATGCTCCTATACCTCACCTTGTCCCAGTCCTGACTTGACTTACAATAGAGACTCTTTGGATTTCAAACTCCTGGCTCTGTGACTTTCTGACCACGCTTTTCAGTTTGAGATGACTCTTTCCATCTATGGTCTTTTGATTTATTCTTATGCTGGCTTCACTCTACTTGTATCCAAACATAATTCTTATCTGGTCTTCACCCTTGGGCTTACTGGAGTAGTCTGATGAAAGTATGTGCCTCTTAGGAAATCTGAAACTGCAGTGCAGGAAACTTGTGTTAGGCTGCTTCTCATCAGTATTGGAATGGGAACAGATATGGAAGTCCTTTGCATGATTTCTCTTGAGTCTGCATGCTGTGAGGGATTACAGACATGACTTGTGGATCCGTTTTGCACTAGAGGCTTAATCTAAATGCAAATATTAATTTGCAGCCTTAGATGACCACAGTTATGTTTCTTTTATATTTAAATGTGTTGTAAGCAGGCCAGTTTTGGCATGGGGTAAACCATTTCCAGGGCTCAAGGTTATTTTCTCTTTGATGTGTTCTTCTCTTTGACTATTTGTTGACTTTTCAACTCTGTATAACTGAGCTCTGTATAACTGTTCATGGCACCAGTTGTTACTGTTTTCCATGTTGATTCAGCATCTTGGAATTTGTAGCTAACCTTTTCCTCTTCTGCATTCCAGATGCCATTGCTTGCATTTTATTGCAACACAATTCATTTTGGTATCATCCATTCCATGACTCTCTGTAGAATCATCTATTTAGCTTTGCTTTCTAAACCAGGCACAGTATCATTAACTGTGTATAAATTCTGCTAAAAGCTTCAGGACCAAATCCAGAACCTGCATGATTCGCCAAGCCAAAAGCCCAACAGATGTATGCCGGGAAAAACATGCAAAGCTCCAGAGAGGCTGATAATCAACAGGTTAAGTGCTCACAGTGGATCCATGAAGACCACTGTGAGGGAAGTGTGAGGATACATTTAGTGATGGATTATGTGTCTGTGTTTTGCCACCTGAACTTTCCACCTCTTTGCAAACATAACCAGACAGCATTTCAGTGATACAAAGAATTGTTACTTGCTAGGCTTACAGGACTTACAGGCCCTTTATCTATCTTCCTCTTGTGTACTGAGGTAGAATAAGAGTGGGAAAACTTCTGTCAAAAAAATCCTCAAACAGTACCCCTTGATGGTGATCTAAATCACTACGTGCTCCTTTGTATAGGCTCTCTACACTGGGGTGAATTTCCTCTCTTGAACATGATGGAACCAAATGACTCGTGGAGCACTGATAGATTACATTGCCTATCCAAGGCTAGTATACGACACTTGGTATCAAATTTATTTTAGTCAAATGTAGATGAATCTAGTTCTTTTGAAAGTTTTAGGTGCTTGTTGTCAGTGTTGTGACTGTGAGCTGTAACTGAACATGATTTCACTACGGAGCATCTCCTCAAGACACGCCACCAACACAGACTACTATGTAGTGGTTTTAATCTTGTAGACAGTGATGCTACAGAGGCTACGGCCTAGGCAATAGACTTAGATACAGAGATGTTGAGAATTCCCAGTAATTTTTATATTGAAGGGAAGTTAACCAAAACAATTACATGTCTCTCTTAAAAGAAAAATCAGGACAATCACCAAGTAAGGCAGCACCAATATCCAGACTAACCTTGTTGCACATATGTTCCATCCAGCCATCATAGTACTTAAGGGTCCTCCCTAATTCCCCCTTACTTCCAAGATACTGTCAAACTTATATTTATTACATGTTAAGCCAGAACTTCCAGAGGCTAATGCAGGAAGGACGGACTTCCTATAGCAAGAACAGTCTTTCTGTAATAATAATAATAATAATGATTAAAATTTTAAACTCTCTCTCTTGCAATCAATACTTTAAAACAGTATCTTAATTGGTTGAGTCAGTGGGCAAAAGCATGGCTACATTTCTATAAAATAATCCTCACCTTGCTGCTGAAATAGAGTCAAGACAACTTGATTGCTAATTTTTCATGGGATCTATGACACAGTTTGAAATCCCTCAGTCTGTGTGTCTTTATGAAAGTCTGGCGTAAAATTACTGGCTTCTCATTGTATGGGCATTTACTCCTCCTTCCGCTGCAGCTGGATGCTGCTACTTCCCAGACCTGCTGTGGGCTTAAAAGAATTGTCATGACTCAGCTAAAATGGAAAAGAATTGCTCATCTGAGGCAAAGAGGTGGGTACTAACTTATTCCAGACTTGAAAAAAAACCTCTCTCCCCGAGCTCTCACAGAGCTTGTCTTCAAAATCAGTATTTAGAAGTGACTGCTCTTTGGAAGATCAGAGCTTCCAATGTATCGTGCTGGGCTTCTATTCTACTAGGGGATGAAATGACTAACAGTGCTACTAGGGATTAGTGATGCAAGAGGTCAAGTGTGTTAGAATTTTCCCAGAATATACCGACTGTGTTCTTTTCTTTCAAAGATGGGATCTTCATATTCTCCTCCTACTGTTAAATGAGAAAAAGGAATCTAACAGGACTCAGATCCCATGAAAAAGAAATCCCTCTGTGACAAAGGAGTATGAGAAAAACCTGAAGCAACACTTGTGTGGATGGATTTAAAGGACAGATTTAAGCCATAAGGAATGCTTATACAACCTTTACTACTAACACAGATTTGAAACACAGAATATCTCTAGTTTGTTACCATTATCAGAGAACAAAGAGAGTTTTTGGTGATTACTCTCTCCCTTCCTTTGTCTCCCTCACAGGATAAGGATTTTGCTCCTGAAACAAGTTATGGGGTTAAGATTTGACCATACCATGACAGAGTAGTCATGAGGTCTTATACCCGTGATGTGAATCTCAGCTGTATCATACCTTGCAGAAGTGGCATGTTACATGGTATTTGGCTGTGGTACTGACCTTTCTTATGAAAGCTCATCTGAACACTCCTAAAGAAGAAATGACCTGAAATGGGGATTCTGCCTTGGAAAGGAAGACTAAACACATTCTACAGATGAATAATCAAGACCCTCTGCAAGATAAAATAGAAGAGCTTTATGTAGCCTGGATGGCATATTATGATTGAAAACTAGAAGCCAAGGAAAGCCATTAAAAAAAAGAACTCCTATATAGCTTTCAGAATTAATACAGTCATGCTGGAGTTGTGACACTGGATGTCCTTACACAAGCAGCAGCAACGTTGATACTTTCTTGTTGAAAAATCAGAGCTGAAGTCTTGTCCTGTGATAAACAGGGGAGCAAATGGAGAGATCCAGCGTCTCTGTTATTCCAGCCTACCAAGACAAATCCAGATGACTCATGCAAACAGCCTGCAGTCACAGAAGAACGGATCCAAACTGGTCCTCCACACCTCACGAAGCTGGGGCCCACAACGTGTAAGCAATACTGGCCATGCTGCATTCCTCACATGCTGCTTCTCCTTCCGTGTCCAAGCACCAAGCACTGCTGGGCAGTGCTTCCCGGCAGTGGCGATGAAGATGTAGAGGTTTTTTCTGTCCGGTTTCTTCTGTGCACTTGGTGCTTCATGAAATATGCCTAGCATATGGGGAGATGTCTGCTTAATCGTCACGGGCTTCAGGATTTTTCTGGGCATATATAAGACACCCTTGCCTGAGTCCTAGCTGTGTTTCATATTCTTGTATTACCATTGCAATAGGAATCTCAGATGGCAACTTTATTACCCAGCTAGTCTGTGCTCCTGGGACAAGAGGATGGTCACAGCACATGGAGCTCACCACAGTTGTTGGAACAAGCTGAGAACTCATGCTGTTCTGCTAAATGTCAGTCACATACAATGTCTTCCCATGTTCAGAGAAAATACCACAAGGACAGCCAACAAAACGTCCCCTAAAAATGTCAGGCAAATCAAAGCAGTGAGTATGTGTCACAACTGCCATCTTATATTCTTTGTGGCTTTCTAAAGCAATAGTATCTGCTAAGCAAGCAACTTGTACATCACCCCAGAGGGAAATGGGAAGCCGGGTTAGGTGTCTGTTGATTCTTGGCTCATCTACACAGAAGTTATTAAACAACAATTCTGTAAACATTCCTCTTCCAGAATAGGTGTGCCCTATCTTCCTCTTTAATTAAAACTCACAGTGTTAAACTAAACCGGAACAGCTCAGCCTTATTCTGGAAATTAGTCATGAAATTAGTCAGGAATAGCTCCTCCTGAACAACATGTATAAACAAGCCCTAAACAATATTTATGTTGTGTGGAATGATGGAGGACACCTTCACAGATGTAAATTACTTTCCGATCTTCTAAGAAACATAAAGTTAGAGTTGTTGTCTTCCAGCTGGGGGCGGCGAACACTTCTCACCCGTTTGACCATTCTGTTTGTTCTCGGAGGACCATTTCAAGGGACGGTGGTGCTTCAGCACTGAGGCCGAGCGCTGCGGGCTGCGCCAGCCCATTCGCCGAGTTGGCGTGTGCCAGGTGCGCTGGGCAAGACACACAGCTA